>LBNU01027304.1:9587-21845 GCA_014162995.1 Artemisia annua | reverse complement strand
TAAACAAGTACTAATACATTTTTATCATGTTGGTACATTTTAATGAGGGTTAGGGGCCTGTTTTCATGTAAAACCTTATTACATCAGCAACATATTTTTCAGTTTTTATAAGAAAACACTTGTAACTTGTTTATAGCGTAAATTTCTCGTTTCAAACTCATTTTAGTCCGTTCTTTTTGCAATGGTTTCCTTTTATTCTTAACTTTCTGAGTACCTTGTAAAAAATAAGTCATGAGTTGCTGAGTTTTCTAAATTTTATAAAAATGTCCAGGCTGTCCCAAATGGTTCAATATAAATTTGGTATAACTTGTTTTTAACATAACTTTTTCGTTATAAACCCGTTTTTACCCGTTCTTTCGGCCATGGCTTCATCTTAAAGTGTATTTTCTTTATATTAGGTCAAAAATGGGTCTAAACCTACTGAGTTTTCTGTATTTTTAAAATATGACCAGAAGCTTATATATAATGTCAAAAATGGTTTTCTCATCCTATAACTAATCCAATTTCATCATCAATCAAATCCAACAATCCCATAAACTACCATACAACTCCTCAAGGTGTCATGGGTTCCTAAATAACATCTAACCATCTCTACACCAAAACACTACATATATATATTTCATAAGTTTAACAAAACATAAAATTTGAGTGGTACAAATTACATCTACTTGCATGCATATAAAAATTAATTAAAATGTGGTAGAAATATACCAAGAACATGAAAGTTTAGTGAATCACTCACTTGGAAGATTACTAGTTAATTATGAAGAAAACCTTAACTAATCCATAGGTTTATATTTCAAAACCTTGTAATGGATGTTTATAAACACTTGTAAATACTTGTTCTTCAAAAATCTTTTCTTCTTGGTGGTTTTGATTATGGAACGAGCTAGAGAGGGAGTAGAACAAGAGAGTAGATTTTATTTTTGATCTAAAATTAGTTACATGCATAAAGTGGTAATAGAATGAGATAGTGGATTTATGTTGGTGTAGTTTTAGGACACCAAGTGTCCTTGAGACACAATATGGCCGGCCACCTCATGGGGAGGTGGTGGTTTGTATAATTTTTCTCCCACTTTGTTTTTACGGGGTACCGTTTAGTGCATAGCTTGAGTAGTTTTGACGTTTTCGGGTACCGGGTTAATTAGAAATAATTTTTAATGGTACCATAGTGATGAAATACTATTGTAAAAATTATGAAAATATAATTTTTGTAGATGATAGGTTTTTCAATAACTTTTACTTTATTACTACGAATACTTTCGTAGTTATACGTTTTTGATAGTTTTAAGTAATTAATTCCCAAAATAAAAGTAAAAGTAACTTTTTAAATTAGGATTACAAGGAAAAATAGTGGAGTACAAGAAATGTAGAGTTGACATATAATAGTCGTGGTCGAAAGAATTGGATGTACACGGATAACTTCCTACGAAGTTAATTTATTAGAAATAGAATAGTTATTAAATAAACTATTATTTAAATATAAGACATGAATTTTTGAGAAATGTCACATTAGCCTTTGAATTAGAATCCTTTTCTGACTTAGGAAGCTCAAAATCAACAGTTCTAAGATAATTCCTCAGCTCATCAATAGTGTTAGCTCTTAACTCCACTGTAGGTTTAGATTTCTTTAATGACTGTGACTTAGTTGTTGTTCTTTTTCTTTTGTTACTAGCTTCCATCATCTGTCTTCCTTCTTCAGTATTAAAACCAATAATGCCAGCTACTTGTCTTTGATATTCTTCTCTGACAACATTATATAGTTCTTTCATCTCTGGATTGATCTTCGCGTTCCCATGTGAACTCTGGTCCTCGTCGGGTATCCCAACGAACTTTGACAATGGGGATGCGACTTTGCTTGAGTTGTTTCACTTCACGATCCATGATCTCTACTGGTTCTTCTATGAAGTGTAACTTGTCATCGATACGAAGTTCTTCTAATGGAATGATGAGACTCTCATCTGACAAACACTTCTTGAGATTAGAAACGTGAAAAGTGTTGTGAATGCCTTGAAGTTCTTCAGGTAGCTCTAACTTGTACGCCACCGGACCAAATCTAGCGAAGATCTTGACTGGTTCGATGTATCGTGGACTTAGCTTCCCACGCTTACCAAAACGAATTACACCCTTCCATGGCGAAACCTTGAGCATAACTCTATCACCTACATTAAACTCCAAAGGTCGGCGTCTAACATCGGCATATCTTTTCTGGCGACTACGAGCAGTTAACAAACGGTTCTTGATTTGAACAATCTTCTCCGTTGTTTCACGAATCATTTCTGGCCCTGTGAGTTGGCTATCTCCAACGTCACTCCAGCAAACCGGTGATCTATACTTTCGTCCGTAGAGAGCTTCAAATGGTGCAGCCTTGATGCTTGCGTGATAACTATTGTTGTAGGACAATTCGACTAATGGTAATTGTCGATCCCAACTACTTCCAAAGTCAATCACACACGCCCTTAGCATGTCTTCTAAAGTTTGTATTGTTCTCTCGCTTTGACCATCCGTTTGTGGGTGGTATGCCGTACTCATATCCAGATTTGTATCCAACGCCTTCTGGAGTGACTTCCAGAACCCCGATGTAAATCGGCTATCTCTGTCGGATATAATTGAAATAGGCACACCATGTCTACTAATAATTTCTTTTATCGGTTTCAAGTATATCGGTTTCTTTTAAAAATTCTTAATGGGTGATCATTTGTCCATTTTCTGATATGCTCATGAAGTTGATGACTGAGGACTGATGTAGCAGTATTAGAATTTTCTGAAGAGGTTGCCACATTGGATGGATCAGAGGCAAATATGTTGACAAAAGGTTCATCTGGTGGTTGAGCAAAGGGATTCAGTTCAAAAGAATTTTTAGATGCGGCTCCTTGAGGAATTGAAGAAGGTTGATCGGTGTGAGTGGGTTGAATGGGTTGAGTATGACTGGATGACGGAGCATTTTGACTAAGAGAGATGGAGATGGAAGGCCCATTTGTAGGTTGAGGTGCATCATTAGCAGCAGCATCAGGACCTATGACTTGTGGTTCTGGTTCGACTATCTGTTGAGGTTCAAAATACTCATCATACATTGGATCAAATAATTTCTTCAAGTCCTCACTTGTGGGTGGCACATAAGGAGCATCAGTGGTGGAGGAATGTACAAGTCCCGAACTAATTGGTCCAGGAGTCAAAAGATTAGATGCGGGTCCAGAACTGGAGTATTCAGGAGCCGTGTGCTCGGACAGCTCATCAAACGTGACATGGATGGTTTCCATGATTTGTCGGGTTCTTTTGTTGTAGATTCGATAACCCTTCTTGTTAGGTGCGTAGCCAACGAAAATTCCAATATCAGCTTTTGCCTTGAGCTTTCCCAAGTCTTCACTATCGTTGGTTGGGTAACATAGTGCACCAAAAACTCGAAGAAATGAAAGATCAGGTTTTCTCTCGTGCACCAGCTCATAGGGGGTTTTGCTGTGAAGAGGATGTATCAGTGATCGGTTCTGAGTGTAACAAGCAGTTGCAATTGCCTCTCCCCAGAGGAACATAGGAGCTTTGGAGAATATCAGCATGGTTCGTGCGGCCTCTACAAGGGTACGGTTTCGTCTTTCAACGACTCCATTCTGTTGAGGTGTTCGAGGTATACTCCTTTGATGACTAATTCCAAGATTTTCATAAAATTGAGTAAGTTGCTGATTAACAAACTCAGTTCCGTTATCTGTGCGGACGAATCTGACAGTTTTATTGAGTCCAACTTGCAGCTGCTTGATAAGTTTGATGATGATTTCAGGTGTCTCGTCCTTGGATCTGAGGAACTTAACCCATGTAAACCGAGAGTAGTCATCTACGATCACTAACACATATCTCTTTCCAAAGATGTTTTGCACTCTCATTGGACCACACAGATCCATGTGAAGGGTATGAAGAACTTCCATAATGGTGTTGATAGTTTTGGGTTTGTGAGAATGTTTCTTGCTTTTACCTAGCTGACAAGCGGAACAAAGATGATCTTTTTCATATTTCAGCCGGGGCATGCCTCGAACGAGATCTTTACGAGTGAGCTCATTGATGGTACCGAAGTTCAAGTGATTCAAACGACGATGCCACAACCATGACTTGTTCTTGGATGCCTTAGACAATAAGCAAATAGGTGATGACCGCATCATGTCTTCAATGGATATAGTGTAGAGGTTTGAGCCTCGTCTACCTTTCAGAAGATCCACACCATCCAATTTTCTAACAAAACAAGTGTGTTTTCTGAAGGCTACTTCAAGATCTGAGTCACAAAATTGACCAACGGAGAACAAATTGTGCCCAAGCCCTTCTACATAGTATACCCTAGAAATCACGCTGTCACCAAACACATAATCTCCATAACCCATTATCGCACCAAAATGATCATTCCCGAATCTAACAGTCCCGATAAACTTTTTCACGAAATTTCTGAGCCGCGAGCGATCCCCAGTCATATGTTTTGAGCAGCCTGAGTCCAAATACCACAGGACGATTTGTACGACCTGCATTTGAAACCAGACAGATATGGATAACTGAAAAACGTGGATCCCCAAACACAAGTGGGATCCAATTGGTTAGCACAAGCATAATTACTTAAAACAGAAGTGGAAGGTTCAGTGGTAACATTAGACATATCATGACATGTGGAGGCACTAGACTTATGGTTATCGCATTGTGTTCCTAGAGGAAAAGTCCTGCCAGTTTCCTTCCATACCCTAACATTGGAAAGCCTAAAATTGGGCAGTTTAGTTAACGGGCAATGACTTCCTAAAGTGAATTTTCTTCCAGTGGGTCTCCAATGATAGCCAACATTAGAAAACTTCCTTCCTGTTGCTTTCCAAACACGGTTTTCAATTTTATGATTCAAAGCATTATTGACCGGGGTTAATTTAGAAGCATTCAAAAATGTCTTAACACACTCATCATGATTACCAGAAATTAAACAGTCATTACTGATCTTACAAGTAGCATCAGAATTCGAATTAATTACAGTACGCCTAGAGCTAATACTAGAATCAACACGATTCATATCATTCAGATCAGTCTTATTGTTCCTAAGGTGGTCTTCTACTTTCTTCCCTTGAGCACTCTTAGCTGGCGAAGTCCTATCATTCCTTGTATTGCAACTAGGCTTTGACCCGCTAGCTTTAGTGTCAATGTTTACTCCTGTAGAATTAACGATGGGAACATTAGATCGTTGTATTGCTGTTTGATTTTTGGTATGGGGTGTGTTAAGTTCAGATGATGTCAAGGGTACATTAAAGGCAACACGCTTGTTCTTATCCTTAGAGGATGGTTCATTAATCTTATCACGCATGCTAACAGCTTTGGGACATGTACCAATGGCATAATCTAAGAGTTCATATGATCTATTGGTGAGATAATAAACATCAAGGATGGCATTATCAACAGGTCTCACTATTATAACCTCATCAACGGTCTCACACAACATGTCAAGGCAATCCTTAAGATACCTAAGGTACTCACTATGGAAAAACGCATTATTCCTAAAGGGAAGAGGAACAGTTACGGCATCACATGTATTTCCTTTAGATTTACCAACCATGGGGAGCATTCTCTCTTTCACCTGAGTCTTTTGATTCTCAATTTCATTTAGCAAAGATGTTATTTTCTCATTTGTTTTATTACGTAAGATCTTAATTGAATCATGTAACTCTTTGTAATGTTGTTTGACCTTTGAGTTTTCAGCTTGAAAACAATCATTTTCATATTTGAGTTGTTCGATGATGTTTTGAAGTTGAAAATTTTGAGAATCTAAACACGGAGGTTTCTGAGGTTCAATCACATCACTCTTATGAGATTTCAATTGGGCAATTCGAGCCCTCAACTTATGAATCGTGTTAGTATGAGCTTGAATTTTTTGTTGCAAATTGAGATTGTTAACTTCTAATTTCGAAAAATTCCTGAACATGTTATCATGGTCATCGTTTTGAATTTTTTCTAGCAATCTTAAATTCTCCCGCTCAAGCTCTACAACACGATTCTGAAAAACGTTTAATGTAATAGACATTTCATGAAATTGGCAAGAAGTTAGAGAAGAATCAGTAACAGTATAAAACACATCTTGAGCAACGCACTTCGCAATTAAATTATCATTCATGATTAGGGCATTCTTCCTCGCAATTTCACTATGTTGGAGGTCTATTACAGTTTGTTTTCCTTCATGTTCCAGATTTTTAAACACATCTTTCATTTCATCAATCTCAGATTTAAGAGACGTTTGCATGTTTTCAAAATGTTCTTTGACTTGTTTAAAAAACGGAATATCTTCTGTAAGGTAACACTCTTTTGTTAATTCAAACCCCCTTTCGCCCTCAGTAATTCCCGTCGGTGTAATTCTCTTTTTACATGTTTTGTCAAATTCAGCAAACATTTGATATAGAACGTATATGCTAATAAGAGTTTTACATTGAGTGGGAAGAGCTAACTGAACTAGGTGCATTGGTGTATTGGGAGGATACACCATTGGAGTTGCAATCTTAAGGGGAGTTCTGGCCTTAAGCTTTGCAGCTTTCATTTTCTCAACGTCTAAAGGCCAAAAAATCTGTTCTGGTGTTAACCTAGTTTGGGGCACAAAAACCGTCAATCGATTCTGTTCATAATAATTATGGGGCTTGATATTGACGCGATTTTTAATGCACTTGGGATCCTTCATTTTATTCTCAAGACTCTCTCTATTCACTGATTCAATTTCATTAATTTCCTCATTATTATGCACATCAGGGGGGCATGATTAGGTGTAAGCATCACATAAGCATCATATAAGGCAGGTTGAGAGGCACTAACGCTCCTAAGATAATTAGTTTTAGGCACTCCTACATCCTTATTGCTATGTTCATCACGTAACTTAATGTGCTTATGCATCATTTGAGCAGTTTGAATGGTTTGGCCTTTTGTGTAAAATTTATTTTCAAGCTTGTTCTTTAAGGCTTTTAATTTGGAAAAGTAACTTAAGAGTTTAGTTTCTTTACTTTGAAAATCTAGTTTAAGTGTGGTCACACTTTCCTGAATCTCCTGTTTTTGCTTAACAGTTTGATCAACTTGATTTTGTAAAGATTTTATTTCCATTCTTAATGCTTCTTCCTTTAAGTTTCTTTCGGTAATGTATGCACACATTTGCCAATCCATTTTCTGCTCTCGTTCGGTTAACTCAAATTTTGCACGTTGTTGATACATATTCACCTGATCTTTAAGAATTTTAATCCTAGTGGTCACGGTATCATCAGGTATAAAAGCAGTGTATTCATCAAATTCACTCATGTCATTATCAACAGAGGAGTCATCATTTGGTAAAACAGACTCGGCATTTTGTTTCATATATTGTTCATATGGGATAACATTGCTATTACCCATATCAGCAGAATTTGAATCAACAATGTCTGTGTGTTTTACTTCGTTATGAGTCCTTTGTTTGTGCATCACATTATCAACATATGTATCGAAAGATGCTCTACTAGGTTCATCAGATTCTTTGTTGTTATCCACATGTTGTTGTTTTGAGGAAACATTGTTGTTTTTCAAATCAACATCATCTGGCGTGACAACACTAGTCTGATGTACTTCATTGAGAATCTTTGGAACAGCACATGTTTCATATGTGTCATACAATTTGAGTACCTCAGAAATGATGGATGATTTGGGAGATCCCGATTGTTGTGGCGATGTGACATCAGATGAAAGATTGGCCATGAAGATGGTCTGTGCAGTGGGCTCATCATCAACATCAGAATCAAAGGCATCACAATCTTCAGCCTGGAAGATGTTTGGGTCGTTGAGAGCAAGATCCTGAACTGGTTGATCATCCACATCGGCATCAAAAGAATTCCCCTCATCACCCGCAAGGAACAACAGTTGCTCCTCATCCAGCAAAACTCCATTCTCTTGTGCTTGCATCAGCAACATTTTATCCTTGAAGTAATCCGAGTTCTGAGGACGTTTTGGTTGAGTGCAGTTCCTTGCAATATGACCTAACCCACCACAGTTGTAGCACTTGGGCTGTCTTCCTTGCCCTTGATTACCATTCCCCATCCTATTCTGAGCATTTCCCCAGACATTTTGCCTTCCTTGAACCACAACACGCCCATCTTCCACAACAGCAAGATTACGTGGGTTAGACGAGGTTCTGAGTTGGTTGTTGGTTTGAGGAAGTGTATTCCTGAAGTGTTGAACCAACAGTGAGACTTGGTTGGAGAGATTATCAATCCTTTTATCAATCCTTTTGTCAATGTGAGAGTTCCCAGAGTCTTGCATGGATGTTTGACCGAGGGAAGACTGATTCTGTGTTGCTTGAGCAGTAGGATGATTGATTGAATCAGTTGAGGATTGGTTTAGTCCCTGAACACTGGAGATTAGAGCAAGAGGATCATTTGAGGGATGAAATTTTTCTCTCAGCTGACGGTCATACATGGCATGTTTCTCATGTTGTTGCAGGTAGGCATAAAGTTGTTCATAGTTGGTGTTTCTGAGTCCTTTATTTAACTTCACAGCTGTGACAAACCGATCCCATTCTGGTGACATGTTGTTAACAAACTTTGAGTTGAGTTGGATGTTGGGCATTGTCATTCTGATCATTCTCATGTCATTCACAAGCTTGTGGAATCTGACATAGTAGTCATTGATGCTTTCACCGGGATTCATTTTGAAGTGCTCGAATTCATCATACAACTGAGATTCACGATCTTCTCTGGTAAGTTCTGAACCAGCTAGCAGCATTTTGACATTGTCCCAAACGGCTTTGGCCTCAGTGTTGAAGTTAATCAGTTTGTAGATGTCCTTGAGTAACCCTTGTATCACAATGTTGGAAGCTCGGATATCAGCATCATAGCGTTTCTTTTCAGCTTCGTTAAGGTCATTGTAAGTACGAGGTCTGTCAATTCCAAAGGTGACCGTTCCATCTTCACTAGTGGAGATAACGTCCCTGGTAGTACCCATTTGAAATGGCCCTTCATCAATCGATCTCAGAATGTTCTCCCCATTATCTTTGCCTTGACAATACAGACGGATTCTTTGAGACCATGACTCATAGTCAGTTCTGTCTAGCATGGGTGTTCGAGTATCAGACCCAGCAGCTTGGATATCATCAATAGAAGCCGTAGTAGTCATGGTGTAGTCTTTAACGGGATTTTACAACTCGTGACTTCAACCAAAAAATAGATTCTTTCACGGGATTTTACGAAAGTCAACAGAGAAAACCGAAAGATGAAGTATGCAATATAAACTTAGAATGAGAACTTAAATAAGTCACACTTTGTGCTAGGAATCAAGTTGAGACAAATCAAGTAACAATCTATTCGATTGTGATAAGTCAAGCCGTAAGTAATAACTTACAACGTCAAATCACACACAAATTAATCGAAACGAATTAAGTTACAACGTTTCCCGAAGCACAAGTAGTCAACTAATCAAAGAAATCTCAAACTTAGCACATCACAAAAAACACTACAAGTTCAAAAGTTAATCGCTGAATCACACTTAATCGCTATCCAAAGATAATCGCTGGCTCAAACTTAATCGCTGATCTCAAAGTTAATCGCTGACCCAAGGTAATCGCTAACCCAGTTAATCGCTAAAAAGCTAATCGTTGGATTTAGTTAAACGTAGACAGAGTTTAATAGCTGGTGAGAGATAGTCGCTACGAAAAGTAATCGCTAAAACTAGTTAATCGCTAAAAAGCTAATCGCTGGAATTAGTTAATCGCTGAACACTACAAGACACTTCGTACTTAATCGCTACCCACAACAGTCCAAACAAGTCGCTATCTAGCGATTTGTCCAGTAGTCCCAAAATAGTAATAATAACTTAATCGCTGCTATTTAATCGCTGACCAATTGTACTTAATCGCTACCAAGAAAAACTAACCAGACGACATAATCGCTAGATTGAAAAACTTTCAAAATCCTTCACACCACCAAACCAATGCAAGATATGACTATTCCAACTCAAGAATTATGTAACAACAACACTCCTAAGCACGAAAGTACAACCATAACACATCATAAACCACTAAAAAGATCAAACCTAGGTGTTTTTCAAGAAAACTATTCTAACCAAGTACAACCACAAAAACCAACCAAAATCCGTGAATCCAAGGCCCTAAGAAATGTAGAGAGAGAAAGTAGAAGTTGGGAGCCTTTTAGAGAGAGAAAACCAAGAGCATAATATTACTAAGTGAAAAGGTCCAACCTTCTCCCTTGGTGGGAGAAGGTATTTATACTTACAATGGAGTGAATGCCTCTACTAGGCTGTTAAGCGGGCTGACAGAGGGTAAAAGACCCGACCCGACACCACGAATATAAAATAAACTAATCTACGTATTAACTATTATATTAAATACTACGAGCTATACAATGCTTTAACATACTTGGGGTGACCGAATCTTCTATAAGAAAAAACGTATTCTTAACATCTATAATTTATTTTCTAAATCATCTAAGTAAATTTTCATTCCAAAGTAAGACTTAACATTTTTACTTATATGGAATGTTACTTCTTATATGTTATACAACATATATGATTTAGTAAATCAAACATAATACTCCCACTAGCATTNCAAACAATACCAATAGAGTTTGATTCTCCTAACTGAGCACACCTGTTAGCATTTAAGATTTATAGAAAAGTGATGGTCGTTCTAATATTTGTAATATGGTGTGTCGTGTATTAGAAATAGTTATAAGAATTAATATTGGGTGTTGGACTTGTTAATCTAATAGGTTAAGAGTTAAGATTAAACCATGTATTAGTTATGAAAACAAGTCCATAAGCCCAAGCCCAAAGAAAGCCTTTTAAGGCCTTATGTATGAAGTATAAATACCTCCAAATGGTCTCGTTTGGAGGTGTGCTTGTGTGTGAAATGAATGTGTGTTTTTAGAATCCTCTCCTCCTTTTTCTCTCTCTACTCTCCTTCTCTCTCTAAACATACAACATACAAGTCACCAAAAGGTACCAAACATAAGTGAAATACGTTGTTCTACGGTCCTACAAGTGGTATCAATCGCCTAGGGATAATATTAGGTTGTTTTAGATTATTTTTTGGTGAAAAGTTTCGATTTTTGGGCTGTTTTTTAAGATCTGGGCTCGTTGCTTTCGTGTTTTATCCAGTAAGCAAGGGTCATATCGAGTAAGAATGTGCGTTGTTTAAGGTTTATTGAGTAAGTAAAGCCAATTATCGAGTAAGGTTTGCTAGATTTTCGTGATATCGAGTAAGGAGTGCCTTATATCGAGTAAGGAGCTTGAGTTTATCGAGTAACAACTCAATAATATCGAGTTAGGGCTACGTTGTATCGAGTAAGGGCTTGAAAACTTGATCTTATCTAGTAAGCTTCCTCAATATCGAGTAAGCAGGTTCCTTATCGAGTAAGAACTCAACATATCGAGTAAGGCTCAAAAGTTTCGAGTAATGGTTAACCTTTTTATATCGAGTAAGGTTTACTTTTGGTAATATCGAGTAAGGGCTTCATCTTGTTATCGAGTAAGGATTTATTTCGAGCAAGGGTTTCTTATGTTTTGCCGAGTAAGGCTTCATACCTTATCGTATATCGAGTAAGGGATCTCCTTGGGTTTACCTAAACGAAACTCTGCCAAAATTGCTTCAGGTTATCAAGTAACATAAAACCTTCCAAGTAACCATACTTAATATCAAGTAACCAAACCCTAAACCATACCCATAACTTATCGAGTAAGGCTTTCCAAAAAAACAAAAAAAATTGAGTAAAATTTATTTTCTAGGGGAGAATAAACGTTCAATTTTTACGCGAGATTCAAATTTTGGTATAAGGTTGAAAATTTTGACCAAAAATTCAAATTTTTAGGCCAAAATTCAAATTTTTTCGGTAAAATGTGGCGTCAAAATTTTTAAAACTCAAATTTTTCTGGTAACCATAGAATTGCATTTCATAGTGATTTCAAAATTTTCGAAAAGAAAATTTTCAAATTCAATTTTTGGAGGGAAAATACGAAATCACTAAGATCAACCATATACGCTTTTCAAACTTCACCAAAAACATCTAATCTTTAACAACAACCTTTTGTTATCTTAAAAGATCCTAAGATCAACTTTATCACTTATACCTTCATCAATGTCTTTCTTCAATTCATTCTTACCATCAATGGCCATGGACTCTCTTGTTCAATTCTTTGCTCCATATCCTACAACTGAGACGACGATGAATGAGATTGAGCAAATATTGAATGAGACTGAGAAGCCGTTAGACGTTGAAAATGAGCTACTAGATTACGTGG
>LBNU01027296.1:20906-51840 GCA_014162995.1 Artemisia annua | reverse complement strand
CGGTTTTGAAAGAATTAACCCATTATTTTACTTCCAGGAGCACATACTTTTAAAGGGCCACTATTGTATTCCCAAATCATCACTACTTCTCCACTCCACACATCGTCCAGCACTAATAGAACAATTTCTCTCTAAGCTGATCTCTTAGAGCAACTTGAAGGAGATGTCAAATCTTTAAATTCCCTTGTTTCCCCGGTCACAGACTGATATATAATATTGCTCATAACTAAAGGTGTGCCCCAATCATCAGAAACACAAACCAGCCTTGAGTTTAAAGTGTTTCTTCACTTGTTCATCGTCATAAAAATTTAGCTAGAGTGGTTTTACCCACCACACCATAACCAAATAATAGGGCACGATGCTAAAGTTTTCTTTGTAGGATCCACTTTTACCATAGATCGATTATAGACGTCGAAAGTAATTGAATAAGTAAGACTATGTTTTTCATTAACCCTAAAACTATATCGGGGGATGTATGAAATGGTTGTGAAGCGTTGCTTTTGAAACCGTTCTGCAACTCTTCCTTGGCCCCAAACCGATTTACATACAGATCAGATTATTATCTACATTAACAATATCTAGTCCTCCCTATCATTTATAACTAAATAATAAATATAGCCATAAGATTAAAGATTATTCGGTCACATTCTCCTCCTGAATCTTGAATCGTTGCTTCTATTAAATCTTGAACTCCGAGCATTTTGTCGCATTGTCCTGAAACTAATCTTGGTAAAAGCCTTTTGTATTTATCAAATATACTCTCATTATATGATAGTTATTTCGCTGTACTATTGTCGTAATTGATGTGTCCATTTTCTCTACGCTATACCGAATGAATGATAGATAGCGAATTGTCAAATGTTATAATATAACTTTCTATACCATGAAGAAAACATAAGAGGATTCATTCACCACAGATGCTATTAGCATAACGTCATTCTACCCATTCACGATCTATCTTTCTTTCTTTCAGTTCCAGAATATTTCACTAAATATATTTTTCAACCATAAGAGATTGACATACTGCGCAGTAGCGCCATAAATTACTTGATACATTGATGAATAAGCGCACACTGCAGTATGCTATCTGAGTATCACCATAATGGGGATGACATCCAAGAAATAATACTATGGCCCAGTAGTTATCCTTTTCCTTGAACATGTTGATTCCATACACTGTCGCTGTAAACAACTTATCAATGCAGCACCATTTCATTTCTGTAAATACTAGATTTCATCTCATTATATTTCTACTATAATATATCGGATTACAATGCAATTTTACTGCAGCTTATTTCAAAGATGATTTCCTTTGGTTCATATGACATCCACAACATGCTGAGTAGTCCGATTGAATAACCTAAGATCTGGTCTTGTAAGTAGTTAAGATACAATGAGACTTCCAATTAAACTTCTGTAATAATTGGCGTTCAACTGTTATTTCCATCTTCCGCCTTGACCAACTTAGTACCGGGATCCGATTGGTATTCTGTCGTATCATTACTATCCATCATATTTGTTTTCCTTCAAGATCTTGTTAATGTATCCTGTTTTGCTTGATTGTAATCTCTCCTCCTGTTTTCGTAAACTTTCTTCCCAAGGTATTAACTAAGTAATCTAAGTCGCTCGATCAAATTTCTCTTTCATCTGGGATTTAAAAATCTATACTCCCTCTTTGGAGGTGGGCCCGTTATTATCAAATCATCTACATAAACTCCAACTATAATTGTAAGAATATCTTGTTCTCATTTGTATAAATTGCGTTGCTCGAGTTACACTTCTTAAAATCTAAAAGACTTTAATGTTTGATCAAGCTTCATATTCCAAGGCTCGCGGTGCTTGTTTTAATCCATATAAAACTTTAATAAGCCCTTATACACTTTCCTGATTTCCGGTGTTGTACAAATCTTCAGGTTTGGTAACGTAGACTTCTTCCTTTAAATCCCATGTAAAAAGCTGATTTTACATCCATGTGATGAACTTGCCATCCATTATGTGCTGCTAATGCTAATATTAACCGTACTTTCTATCTACAACGGTTGCAAATACTTCATCCCGAAGTCTATTCCTTGTTCTTGTAACATATCCTTTTGCTACTAAACGCGCCTTGTATCTTATGATCTTTCCTTGTGCATCTTCGCTTGGTTTTAAAAACCCATGTGATGCCAATGCCTTTTGATCCTCTGCAAATGTAGTAAGAATCCAAGTTTTATTCTTATTTATTGATCCAATTCAATCTCCATGGGCCTCAACCATTTCTTATCTGCTGATGCTTCCTTATAGTTACGAGGTTTCTTCCTTCAGTGAAGAATAAGCTAAGGTGGTTTCAACATGAGGTGCCATTTCATAAACTTCTGCTAAGCTTCTCATTTCTCCGTAGCTGGTGTTGATCATATCTCTGATCTGAGTTCTCTAAAGAACTAATAAGTAGCTTCATCTCTTCCTCTGAAGTTAGGATGGTAGGTGTAAGTTTGTGGTGTGACCTGGTGTATTAGGTTCTTTGTGTCTATCCGTCTTGATATGATCATCAAGTTTTCTGGTGCTTGAATAGCATGTCATCAGTATATGTGTTGTTCGTATACATGTTTGACTGGTGTAGTATTTTCAGTGTCAACTTCTGTTAACAAAAACTAGTCCAAGGAATGTGTCTTGTTCCTTGTATCTTCCTCATTTGTGTTCCAGTCCTACCGTTTTGTTCCATAAACCTTAACATCCCACTAACGTGTTTTTCTTGGCATAGATCCCATATAACCTTACATGCTTTTGATCGCTTCCTGCTACTCCTAAGTAGATCATTGGTGTGCTTCTGTCATCCCTCCAAATTTCTTCTATATGAGGTTTGGTTAGTTTTTGCATAAGCTGGGCTGCGTACCATACTTGCCCAAAAAATCACTTTTGAGTATCGACCTTTTTTTTTTCCTCATTGGTGTACTAAACTTCAAATTTTTGGCCTCTTTTACGCACTTTGGGACGATTTTGCCCCTCAAATCTTTAAAAATCCAGGGGCAAAAATGTCATAAAATTGTACGAAAATGCGTAAAAGAGGCAAAAAATGCAAGTTTAGTACCCCAATAAGGAAAAAAAAAGGTCGATACTCAAAAGTGATTTTTTGGGCAAGTATGGTACGTTTTGAAAGAATTAACCCTAAAATAATCATCACAACTAGAAAGGAGAAGTTGCTCAGAGAATTGGGTTGTAGTAAATTAAACCATTTGCAAAGTCTCTCACTCGACGATGCTATGTGTTTATTTGCTCAACATGCATTGGGTGAAAATAATTTTGATTCACATCCAAGGCTTAAAGCACCTGGTGAAGGCATTGTGAGAAAGTGTGATGGTTTGCCTTTGGCTTTAAAAACACTTGGCAGGTTATTGAGGACAAAAGAAGATGAAGTGGAATGGAAGAAAATAGAGGGTAGTGAGATATGGAGCTTAACAGATGGAGGTAAAATAATTCCGGCCCTCAGACTTAGCTACCGTGAACTTCCTGCCTATTTGAAGCAGCTCTTTGCATATTGTTCCTTGTTCCCAAAGGACTATGCGTTTCACAAGCAGGATTTGGTTCTGCTCTGGATGGCAGAAGGATTTTTGCACCAAGTACGTCCAAGCAAGTTTACTCTAGAATGCTTGGGTAACGAGTGCTTTGATGAGTTGTTATCACGGTCATTTTTTCAACACTCACCTAATGACGAGTCTTTGTTTGTTATGCATGATTTGATGAATGATTTGGCCACCTCTGTTGCTGGAGATTTCTATTTTAGGTTAGAGAAGGAATTGGGAAAGAATGTTGGGAAACAAGCTTTGGATAAGTGTCGTCATATGTCATTTGTTTGTGAGGAATATGAAGCTTACAAGAAGTTTGAGGGAATTGAAGGAGCTAAAGGTTTGAGAACATTCTTGTCCGTTGGGATTGTTGGGATGAAAGAAAGGTGGCAACGTAACTACTTGTCGAATAAGGTTTTGGTTGACTTACTCCCTAAGTTGCAATTCTTAAGGGTTTTAAGTTTGAGTGGTTATGAGATAAGCGAGGTTCCAGAGTCCATTGGTAAATTAAAGCATTTACGCTATCTTAATTTATCTCAAACTAAAATCACACATTTACCTGAAAATGTTTGTGATCTCTATAACTTAGAGACCTTGGTCCTTTTTGGCTGTTCTTGCTTAACTAAGTTGCCAAACAACTTCATAAAGCTTAGAAGTTTGCGTCATTTAGACATCAGAGACACTCCGCTTTTAAAAGACTTGCCGGTAGGGGTTGATAAGTTGAAAAGCCTACAAACTCTTTCAAAAATATTTATTGGAGGAGAAAATGACTTTTTGATAAGCCAACTCAAAGATTTTGAGAACCTTCATGGAAAAGTTTCCATTGAGGGCCTGGAGAAAGTAAAAGACGCAACGGAAGCACGAGAAGCAAACTTATCACAAAAGAGGCTTACTGAATTAAAGGTGGAATGGAGTGACGTATCAGATGCTTCCCGAAAGGACACAACTGAAAACGGTGTCCTTGATGCATTGAAGCCATATGATGATTGTTTGAAGAGGCTAGGCATTGTTAACTATCTGGGTTTAGAGNGAAGCAAACTTATCACAAAAGAGGCTTACTGAATTAAAGGTGGAATGGAGTGACGTATCAGATGCTTCCCGAAAGGACACAACTGAAAACGGTGTCCTTGATGCATTGAAGCCATATGATGATTGTTTGAAGAGGCTAGGCATTGTTAACTATCTGGGTTTAGAGTTTCCAAAATGGGTCGGGGGTAGCTCGTTTCATCAGTTGGCTCGTGTGTCTTTACGTGGCTGTAAAAAATGTACATCTCTACCACCACTTGGGCAACTACCATCACTTAAAGAGTTATCTATCCAAGACATGGATGATGTGAAAGATGTGGGTTTAGAGTTTCTTGGGACTGGTGTTGCATTTCCTTCACTTAAAATACTAAAGTTTCAAGGTATGCCGGAGTGGAAGGTATGGTCAACCAATACTAGAAGTGGGGTTGGAGATGTAGTGTTCCCATGCCTTCAAGAGCTGCATATTACAGATTGTCCTAATTTGGTTGAAGTCTCACTTACAGCACTACCTTCACTGATAAATCTTGTAATATGTTCATGTGGTGGTGGTGTCTTGAGAAGTCTGGTTCATGTAGCTCCATCAGTCACCATGTTGCTTATAGGATCCATTTCAGGGCTTACTAATGAGGTGTGGAGGGGTGTTATATTGGATCTTAAGGCAGTTGAAGAATTGGAAGTCTATGATTGTGATGAAATAAGATATTTGTGGGAATCAAAAGAAGCAGTGGCAAGTAGTAAGGTTCTCCTGAATTTAAGTAAGTTGGAAGTAAATAAATGTAAAATTTTGGTGAGTTTAGGGGAGAAAGATGAGGAGGAGTACAATTATGGGAGCAACCTCCTAACATCTCTTAGGTCATTAAAGATAGATGGTTGTCAAAATTTCAAGCATTTGAGTTGTCCAAACAACATTGATACGTTGGAAATTTGGAGGTGTGAATCAATTACATGTGTCTCCTTCTCAAGGGGAGGAGGGCAGAAGCTCAAGTCAGTTGAGATTTATAAGTGTGGAAAACTAATGATAAAGGAGGAGTTGGGAGAAGGAGGAGAGAAGAATAGGTTACTTATCAATAGCCAAAGCATGCCGGTGCTTGAATCTGTATTAATACAAGTTCATCCAAATTTGGCATCGATCATTGATTTTGGAGGTAACTTCATTCACCTCAGGAGTTTGAGTATATGGAATTGTAAAAGTACGGCGGAGTCATCTCACCAGGTTACTAATCAACTGCAGAGTCTCACCTCGTTAACTAGTTTGGATATATGGAATTGTCCAAGTATGGATGTTCCAACAGCTGGGCTTTGGCCTCCCAACTTGCGTAAGCTTTTTATTGGGGGGTTGAAGAAGCCCATCTCAGAATGGGGCCCACAGAAGTTTCCAACCTCACTAGTTCACCTAATGTTATACGGTTCAAAAGAAATAGATACAGCGACTAATTGGAGTCATCTTCCTTCATCTCTTACTCGACTTTGCATTGACCGTTTTGAGAATTTGGAAAGAGTTTCAGAGGGACTCCAACACCTCACCTCCCTCCAACATCTCCAAATTTACCGATGCCCAAAGGTGAAAGATCTACCAGAGACGTTGTTGCCTTCACTCTTGAGTTTGATGATATGGGAATGCCCAGATCTGAAAGAAAGATGCAAAAGAGGAGGCTCCTACTGGCCCCAAATCTCCCATATCCTCCAAATTGAAATAGATTGAAGGTGTGCCTCTTTCTCTCCTAATGCCATTTGACTTATTTTATTCATTATATATATTTTTTAAGTCAATAATAAGTTTTTTTTTTTTTTTTTTTTAATTTTTTATTTATTATTATTATTATTATTATTATTATTATTATTATTATTATTATTATTATTATTATTATTATTATTATTATTATTATTATTATTATTATTATTATTATTATTATTATTATTATTATTATTATTATTATTATTATTATTATTATTTATTTTTTTTATTATTATTTTTATAATTACAACATTTTATTTTTCAATTTCGAAAATTAATGATAAATTAGGATTTTGATTATATAGTGTAAAACAGAAACAAACAAGGTCATAAAAACCTTTTTAAAGTCAAACCTGAAGTCAATGTGGGTTTTCAAATGCTGATAACACTGCATACTGGGTGTTTTATAGTTTATGTTCCTTGAAAGTTATATATTCAGACAATATCTGATTTGCAAAATACAATTTGACTTGCAGCGAAGTTAAAGCATACTAAAAATGGGACATGGTTGAATGTCATGATGTGGTGTAATGCGAGTATTGCATAGACAGAAGCGATCATTGTGTGCTCAAGGTGTTTAATTTGCAGTTCATTGGTGGAAATGAGTTGCTATATCATTTGGATGGAGGCTAGTGAGTCATGAAAGATGAGACTACTTCGCCTTAACAAATGATATGGCCAAAAGACTGAAGGCAAAGCTGTTTGATGCATCAAGTTCAAGTTATTAGTCTGGTTTGCTGTTGCTGTTTGATAGTTTTTCTGTTCGCAGTTTGATTGTTTGTTTGTTCTAGATATTGGTGATTTGTTTTGCTTATTCTGCTCTAAAAGGAAAATTCTTTAGGATTTTGAGCTTAGCGATGTACTGTAATGTGATATAATGTAATCATCTCCTTTTCAACAAATTGTAGCTAAAGATGAAGTATTACTACCATTTGCCAGACAGACTTGATATATTGCCAGTTTTCTTTCAACTTATAGATAAACCATCATTACTATTTGTCATTCCTAGATGATCATGGCGTCTTGTGTTCGCAAGTTTTTTAATCATTATAACTTTTTGGGATAGATATGGTGTATAAGAACCTGTTTTGCATTGTTGGATAACCTTTTTTTCTCCAAAATTTGTTCAGACTTCTTGCGCACCTCTCAACAGAATCAAAACAGAGGAAAATTATAACTAAAACTATTTTCTTGGGCACCTTTTTTTGAACAGTTTCATGATAAAAATTGGCATGAAGCATAATCAATGGGCTTTTCAATTGGACAAATTATAACACAAAATACAAACACATTATCAAATCACTAATATATAGGCTTCCAATGCTACAATGCCAAACATCTGTCGACAAGCTTAAAGGGTACTCACCATTATTATAGCTAAAAGATAGTTTTGGTGCTGAGATTAAAATCTTGCTGACATAACAGTTTTTATACTCAAATTCTCAAGTTGAGGAGTGGTAATATTAACAACATTCACTGCCGCCATGTAACACTCATTTAGCTTCAGATTCTTAAAATTCACACACCTGGAAAACAGATCAATCGACTCAAAATTATCAATCCTTCCATCACAATCTGACTGAGATTTAAAGTTGTCAAAATTGGAAGATCCCAAGGGTACTGTGGCACAATGCAAAAGTCTTCTCAACGATCATCAAATTTTGAGTGAAAGACTCAAATATACAAATTGGGATCTTTCTGTCTTGCTCATATTCGCTAATAGATATCTAACACACATTGTGAGACACCACATAATTTAGAAGCACCGTGAATAATATTTGGCCGAGTGTTCCACAGAATGTGAGTTCAAGTGAAGAAAAATCGGTTTGTTCATTGCGGTGACCTATGACGTGCCTTGTGAATCTTATGAATTGACCTAATTGTTCAGATTCTGAAGTTGAGAATTTCCTATGGCGAAGTGTGGTCCATGCATGCTTCCACTTTGAAGATAGGACACATGTTTGAACAGCATATTTTATGTCCTTTAAAGAAAGAATACGATGAATAAGATCGGGAGGTAAGTTGCTTAATGTTGAATATTGGCTCAATATCATGCAAGATATGCAATCTTCATAAAGATATGAAATCTAAAGAAATATATGGAATCTTATCCAAAATCAGATTTTGCAAGTTGAAGATAGGCAAGTTGCATGCTACTTGAGAAGAGTTGAAGCCTATAAATAGAGGCATCTTACTTTGAGTATCGACACACCAAAAAAAACACACAAGCACTTCTTGTTGTGTAACTAGTTCTTCCTCTCTAGTAGTAGTTTTGTCATATGTTTCAAGTATAAGAAATATATAAGAAAGTTTGGTGTTTCGTTCTTGGTTCTTTTCATATTGTCTAAATTTTCAATTAGCTAGTATGAGGTATCGTAGTGGTGTTGAAATATTCACACTCTTTACCTAGTCGGTGGGATATTATCGCGGCTATTCCACAACAAGTGGTATCAAGAGCCAAGGTTATTCTTAGTATGCTCTGTGGTTGCAATTTATTTTGATCCTCCACATCAGAAAAGAATTACATTGGTCTTTTGGTTGAAGCTATTGAAAATTAATTTGTACACGAAATGGTGGATGGCAAAGTTGACAAACCTTCCACATCGGTGGATCCAACATCTCCAAGTTGGGCTAGACAGGTCTTCACAAATGCAAGATTGGCGGTAGAGGTTTTTGATGGCACGGGCCATTTCGGTATGTGGCAAAGTGAGGTTCTAGACGCTCTTTTTCAGCAAGGTCTAGACATTGCCATTGAAGAAAGTAAACCAGAGGATGTAGAAGAGAGGAATTGGTTAACCATCAATCAGTTAGCTTGTGGTACGGTTCGTTCATGTCTTTCGAGAGAGCAACGATATGCTTTCTCAAAAGAAACATCCACCTACAAACTGTGGGTGGCGTTAGAAGAGAAATTTCTGAAGAAAAATTGTCAGAATAAGCTCTTTATGAAGAAGCGACTCTTTCGCTTCACATATGTACCGGGTACCACGATGAATGATCACATTACCAGTTTTAACCAACTGGTCACCGATTTGATGAATATTAATGAGGTGTTCAAAGACCAGGATCTAGCATTGATATTGTTGGGATCGCTTCCAGAGGAGTACGAGTTGCTTGAAACAACTCTACTTAATGGGAAGGATGATGTGTCTCTTAGTGAAGTTTGTACTGCCTTGTATAGTAAAGAACTGAGAAGGAAGGACAAGCAGATTAGTTCAAGTGGAGATGCAGAGGTTTTGCTGGTCAAAGGTCGTTCGCAGAAGAAGGGCACCGATAAGAGATGGAGATCCAAGTCGAGGCAGAGACTAAGCAAAGATGAATGTGCCTTTTGTCATGAAAAAGGCCATTGGAAGAGAGATTGTCCAAAGTTGAAAGCCAAGGACAATTATTACAAAGGGAAAGCTGTAGCGGAGGCGAATGTCACTAAGTGTGATGATGAAGAATCAGATCTCTCACTTGCAACATCGTCAACGAAGAATGCTTCTGATGTATGGCTATTAGATTCCGCATGTAGCCATCATATTACACCACATCGAGAGTGGTTTAGTAATTTTGAAGAACATGAGGAAGTTGTTTATACGGCAGACGAAACTCCCCTCACTACTCATGGGATTGGTTCTGTTCGATTGCAGAATGAAGACGGAACAATTGTGACCTTGAAGGGTGTTCGTTATTCGCCAAAGTTGAAAAAGAATCTCATTTCCGTCGGTACATTAGAATCTAAAGGATTCGAAGTAAGAGCAAAGGATGGGGTTATGAAGATCATCTCTGGCGTACTTGTAGTAATGAAGGGTATTCGTAAAATAAACAACACGTATCACTACAAGGGTAGAACGGTTGTTGGAACTGTAGCAGCTGTTACCGATGGTGATAGAAATTCAGAAGCTGTGAAGCTATGGCATATGCGCTTAGGACATGCGGGAGAGAAATCCTTGAATTTGCTCATAAAGCAAGGATTATTGAAAGGAGTAAGTTCCTGTAAGTTGGATCTCTGTGAGCATTGCATCAACGGGAAGACGACAAGGGTGAAATTTGGGACAGCTGTCCACAAGACACAAGGTATCTTGAGTTTCCCTTTTTGCGACAGCCCACCCCGAGAGGTCTTAGGTTCGAGCCTCGGTGTGGACAAGTTTGGTATTCAAACACTTGTGATTCTTTTGTCTTGATACAAACATCAGGCACTTGTTTTCTTTCTTTTCTATGTTATGCATGACCAAAGCAGATAACTCATCCCTTTTGTCAACTTTGAAAACTGGCCTATACTTTGGCTTACGAAAGGGTTCGTTTAGTTGCTTTCATATTGGGCTTGTGTGGGATGTGTTGAGCCCAACAGGGGTGCGTTGGGTTGAAACCAGATTTTGGGGGTGTTACAGATTGGTATGAGAGCCTAGGTTATAGAGAACTGGGTATTTTTAAAGCCTAGACTATAACTACTTTTACGAAAACTTAACCCTATAACTGAAACCTGCCTGCCTGCCAAGCTGATGCCTCATTTGTAATTTCGATTACTAGTATACTTGATGAGATGTGTACTTTGTTATTGGATGAGTATATCCACTTATTTTTACTATATACTATAAGTATCTTCGACATACTTATGCATACGTATCGTACTTATCATAGCGTTACACACTTTTCACTACGTAATCTCATCATTCGTCCTCGAGCGTGGACACTTGTTTTAGTCTTTCTAAACAGCTTTTAAAAGTAAGGGACATATTACTAGTGTAACTGAGCTGAGTATTTCAAAATTCATTGAACCTCGGCAGAATATAGACTGATCACCTATATTCGACCAGGGACAGTGGGACATAGCCTGATCACCTATGTCCGACTCAGAGGTGAATTTTGAGATACTGAGAGTAGTTATAATAGTTATAGTCCGATTGATTCATATTTGATTTCTGGGAAGAGCAAAAGTTTTGTGTGTGTGCATAATCATTGCATAACATTAACATTCACATCTACACACAACACACTNCTGTTAATTTGTGTGACATTATATTCGTTGTAATGATCACAGACTCTGCCTATGGTCCAACTAAATGCTAAATACTCATGATCTATTTTACTGATTTTTTTCATGACGCTGTGAGTAAAGCAGTGGTCACTAAAACTGAACTTGATTTGTATGTGAAAGGTTATTCACACTCGAAAACTTTGTGGTCCACATTACTACATTTACTTGAAAGTAAACTATATTTTCCTGGCATTGTGAGCGACACAATGGTCACAAAACTTTCTATTGAACTCACATTACTTTTACTCTACATTGTTATTTATACAAACCTATGAACTCACCAGCGTAAGCTGACCTTTTAGCATGTATTTCCAGGTTTGAAGCGATAGCTTACTATTGGAGGCGTTGGTAGGGCATGGCATGGTCATAGATGACTCTGATATATTTGGGACCGCAATATTTTATTTTATGGGCCTTACTTCCGCACTGTATTTGGGACGCTGTAAACAAAATACTTTTGAAAATAAAGATTTCTTTTAAACGGTTGAGATAAAACCGTTCTTCGTACCTTGTGTTGTGATATCAATTTAGTAGCACCCCAAACATGTATGCTTCCGCTAAACCAGATTTTGGGGGTGTTACAGATTGGTATCAGAGCCTTGGTTATAGAGAACTGGGTATTTTTAAAGCCTAGACTATAACTACTTTTACGAAAACTTAACCTTATGACCGACACGTGCCTGCCTGCCAAGCTGATGCCTCATTTGTAATTTCGATTACTAATATGCTTGATGAGAGGTGTACTTTGTTATTGGATGAGTATATCCACTTATTTTTACTATATACTATAAGTATCTCCGATATACTTATGCTTACATATCGTACTTGGCGTAGCGTTACACGCCTTTCTCTACGTAACCTCATCATTCATCCTTGAGTGTGGACACTTAACTTAATTATTTAAATAGCTTTTAAAAGTAAAAGGCATACTACTAGCGTAACTGAGCCGAGTATTTTAAAGTTCATTGAACCTCGGGTGAATATAGACTGATCACCTATATTCAACCAGGGACAGTGGGACATAGCCTGATCACCTAGGTCCGACTCAGAGGTGAACTTTGCGATACTGGGAGTAGTTATAATAGGATTATGTCCGGTTGAGTTTTTGACTACGAGAACTGCGAAAATTTATGTGTGTGTACATAAGCATGCATGACATGAACATTCACATCTGCACACAACATGATAGCAATCACAACACACTGGCATCACAATACTTCACGAGTCATAATACTCTTCGAATCTCTATACTTTTCCGCTCATATGGAATATTTTTCATCACAGTTTGGTTATGTTACAGTCACCTCCACCCAAGCCTTATACTCAATCGATGTGGCATCCCTCTTGATCGATGTTATACCTTTCGTGTGAAGTACTATGTACATTACTTGGTTAACCAATAGACTGCTCATAACAATCAACATCCTTCTTCAGATTCGTACTCTAAACTTGCTATACCCTCCATCCAGCGGAGATTCTATGATCAACAGAAACCTTAAGACTTTAAGGAGTAACCTGAACCGCTTTCTTTGGAACAGAAGTCCAAATCTTTCACTCGTCTCTCGGGAATACCAGTTATTTTGCTACCCTCTTATAAGATAATAAACGGTGTCGCTATTAGCATACAAACTGTTTTCAACTACCCAAAAGACCATTTTGCAATCATCCTACAATAATAAATGACTGAACGTAAATTTTTGCGGAATTATCTTACCCACACCATGGTTGAAAACCCGTTTTACAATATTTTAGATCTTTTGAAACTGTGTCATCTTATGCAACAATTAATTTTAAACAAAATAATATTTATTACTTGAAATATTGTTTTGGCCAAATTCGAATAAACATTTACTCGAATGAAGATTTCAAACAAAATTTTCCCTATTTCCCTAAGAAGAAGAATGCACAATTTCGGAACAAATCTTGGAGACCAGCCAATATTTTTACCACTTTACATCAGAACAAGTTGGGAACTTTGTGCAACTAGGATATAAACCATAAATTGGATTAAGACCAAGAAAATTTATTTGAACCGCACTGCAAGGCTGTGAAACATCATGAGGTTAAGATTACAACCATTATCCTGTTTAACTTACTCCAAGAATCATTATACCTTACCCAAAACATCAAAAGAGGATAATCAACAGCAAACAACCTAATTACTCTCCCGCGAACAAAGAGAAAACCTTAAACAATCTAGTGGGACCCAAAACGGTTACAGGTACCATCAACCCTTCTTGAACACCATACTATCGGATAACGAAAACTGAATCGCGGGACGCGATTCTTGTAAGGAGGGTAGACTGTAACCACCCGTAATTTTCCAGACTATTATCTTAACAGTAATACTATTTATTCTTATCTGAAAATGCGAATTATTTATTTTCTGATGTTTCCTAATGATTAAAATTTTTAAAACGAGAGGTTATCTCGTTTTTACTGAAAAACACGACACCGCACGCGTACCGACACCACATTTGTAATGGTTTGGTTTTATAATTTATTATCGGAGTCAATAATATTGTTTGTATACCGTCTTATTAAAAACGATTCCAGTAGTATATTTTTCACATTTACGAAACCGGGATGCCGCATCTACAGTCTAGCTCAACGGGACACGGAATACACTAGTGTTAATATTACTACCCACTACTACTAACTTTATATATATATATATATATATATATATATATATATATATATATATATATATATATATATATATATATATATATATATATATATATATATATATATATATATATATATATATATATATATATATATATATATATATATATATATATATATATATATATTTTCTCCTATACACCGGTTCTCCCTTCTCTCTTGTCACCATCAAAAGCATACTTTCTCATACCTCCATGAAGCCTCGATTCTCCCATGGTCAAAAATCACGAGATCGTTTAGAAAGATGTAGTATGAAAGTGAAATTTACTCAAAATGGATTCCCCACAAATCGATAGCAAGAAAGATAGATTAACTTTTCTTGTTTTTTTTTTCTTTATAATCTACCAAACGATCCACAGGAATAGCCACACCTCAAGACTTGTTATCAAAGGTAAAAGGAGATAAGCGGTGGTGGTTTCCCTGCTTGGATCGGATTGGAGTTATCGGGTTCAAACTGCTTCTGGTCTTCTTCTCGAGTCGACATCACACCCCTTTTTGTAAGGATCTTGATTTCTTCGTACCTTGTTATGTTTCTTGATTGTTGTTGGTTATAAATCTGAGGCTTTGTCGTAAAACTTACGATTTAATTTACATCTTTTGATTATGATGTTGTTTGATTTTTGGTATCAATCGGCCAATACACAATCTGTGACGATTGTATTTTTATTGTTGTTGTTGTTAGTTGGTCTTGTGTGGCAAAATGTATAAACCCATAACTAAAACCTGGAGATTGGCTCATGTAATGGAAGTGCTTATTTTTATTTTGCTTATCACTTTGCTCATTGGAATAAGTAGATAGATGTTGCTTGCATTTTGGTTGAGTCTTTTTGAGGTAAGTCGACCCACTGTCCGAAACAGTAGGGATGGTTTTGGTTTTTGTTCACTTGCCCTCAACATGTACCATCAAGAAAAGCTAAGTAAAATGAATACGTATTGGGTTGGAAATAAAGTCGAAATGACTTTGTGTTTGTGTCAGCTGGTTCAAGTCAGTAGGGTGTTTGTTGTTTGCATTATCGACCCATCAGTGGTGGTTTTAGTTTGGTTTCCAAGTCACAATTTACCAATTTCATCATATAGTAAACTAAATGATTTGGAGTTAAAATTTGGTTGTGTATTTGTTTTGGATCGGTGTCGAGACCACAACCCAACAGTGGGCTTTGCACATTTTTTATTCACCTCTTTGAAACTAGTACAAATAAATTGTGTTGGTGTAAACTTTGGAACTTGATTTTGATTTTCGAAAGTGAAGTTGCAATTGGTTTTCAATTCTCTTGCCTGCTGTTGAAACTCTACTGAAAACATAAAAAGAAAAATGATTTTATTATGGGATTACTTAAAATTTGGATATGGACTTGTGTTGTGTTTGAAATCGTGTTGTCTCTAATTGTGTTTATTTTGCTCGGTTAAAGGACCTCAGGCCCATTACATAAGGGTGCGTTTGGTTTGAGTCCTGTCACGAGGTCGAGTGTGTTCGGGTTTCCCATGATTTGTTCACATCGAGTATAGAAAAACTAGTTATAAGCTTTGAAACAAGGTTTGCCTTGTACTCATTTGTAGTTTCTGGTTGTGTGTCGAGTTCCCTTTTTATGCACGGTGTCAAGTTAGCCAATTCACTTTTGCGTTAAATACATGTTTTTGATGATAAAGGCTGGTCTCGATTTGATTTGGTAAGATCACAAATGTAACCCTTTTTGTTATATCTTTCAATGGGTGAAATCCCATTCGCCACCAAGTACCTGTTTGAATAAGAAGTGAGTTGCTCGATTTGGGCCACAGCCCACCATTCAGAAGGGTGTGCTTATGTTACTATACCAATCACTATCACGTTCGCCTATTTAAGTTCCCGTTCATTTCGACTTATCCGCGACTCAATCCATGTTACTTGACCTCAAGCTCGCAACGTCATTTACAACTAGTTTATAGAGATTCGACTAACAACAACATTCATACTCAAAATATAAAACGACTAATACTAAAACAAATTTTTTTTTGTAACTTATGATTTTACGTATACTCGAGCCATGCCCAATTTTTTTTTAAAAAGGAAAGAAAATGTATATTTAACTTACACTTATTATCTTTATATACAACAATGACAAGTTGACACTAAACTCGTTTAGCTATTTTTATGACTACGATAAATATAGTTACATACACACTTCGTATTATAAATTCTTTTGACAAAAGGTCTACAAAACCCGTCAACGTCTAACATCTATTCGTGATTATTTCCTCACACCTCGTCTTTTGATTATTTTCGAACCAAGGACATCTCATCTTCGATATTCTATTCGTTGTATACTTATATACCCATGCACTTCCAAGAGCCAATACTTGAAAATACTTATAAAAATTGTTTTAAACTTAAATACTGCCACACAAGCAACAACAACACAAACCTTTTGAAACTTTTAAACTTATTTAAACTCATCGAGTCTTAAACCTAAAACCGTAAACTAAAACTTGCCATACTAATCTAGGTCGCGTATCGGTGCCGCACACTATCACTACTTGACTTTTTACTATCATACTGCTATTTGCTGAGGTGAGTTCATGACCCCTACTTTTACTTGTTTTATAACTGTTTTAGGGGGGAATACATGCTCGTTTTAAATGAAACTCTATGCTTGTTTATGATTGAATACATTACTTGTTCCTGCTGAGAGTATGATTTAAATTACTTATTGCACATTGAATTACCTTATTTTGGACACAAGCGTTTAAATCATATATGTGAGTTTATAGCCCCACTTTCCTTATACTTGTTTTGCAAACTATGGGGTGAGAAACATGCAAAACGTTTCCTGGACCACTATACTGTTGTTATTTTCCTAAAACTATTGCGCAGTTAGCCTAAGCCCCTGAACCCACTGTTTTGCCCACCTTCATGAGCCGTTAATTCCTGCTGGGAAGCGCGATTGATATAGATAGATCTATCGGGGGTAACTCCCCCCGTTCGGTTGGCCAGACGGGTCAATGCGGGCGTATACCAAGTCGAATTACGAGTGTATTGGGTTAAACACTCGCTATGGGCCCCTGATTATTATTTATGTGCTATATTGTAGCGCACTGAACTGTTGAGCTTCGGTTGCATGAACTTAGTGCTAGCGTGATAGACTGTTATTTTGTGTGACATTATATTCGTTGTAATGATCACAGACTCTGCCTATGGTCCAACTAAATGCTAAATACTTAGGGTCTACTTTACTGATATTTTTCATGACGCTGTGAGTAAAGCAGTAGTCACTAAAACTGAACTTGATTTGTATGTGAAAGGTTATTCACACTCGAAAACCTTGTGGTCCACATTACTACATTTACTTGAAAGTAAACTATATTTTCCTGACATTGTGAGCGACACAATGGTCACAAAACTTTCTATTGAACTCACATTACTTTTACTCTACATTGTTATTTATAGAAACCTATGAACTCACCAGCGTAAGCTGACCTTTTAGCATGTATTTTCAGGTTTAAAGCGATAGCTTACTATTGGAGGCGTTGGCAGGGCAAGGCATGGTCATAGATGACTCTGATATAATTGGGACCACTTTATTTATTCTATGAGCCTATTTTCCGCACTAACGTTGAGCAATGTAAATTGAATATTTTGTTAAAGAAATTTTTTCTAAATGGTTGAGATAAAAACCGTTCTTTTTACTTTGTGTTGTGATACCAATTTAGTAGCACCCAAACATGTATGCTTCAGCTAAACCAAATTTTAGGGGTGTTACACATCAGTAGATTTCCTGTCCTTGCATTCCCTTGAGAAATGACCCATTTGTCCACAAGTATAGCATTTGATCTTCTTCCTGTCAAACCTAGCTGATTCCCTGCCATTGAAGCCAAACTTCCTTCCAGCCTTCTTTTCAAATCTCCTAATGCTCAGTGAGAGCATAGCCACCTGCCACTTTAGATTCATCTCTTCCATATCTAAAGGGTCCACCTGTTCAAAGTCCTTATAGGAGAGTTGTTGCTGAGTTTCATAATCAGCAACAAAGGAATGAAGAACATCTTCCAACACACTACCATTCATTGATGATTTGGTGGTGGTGTATGAGGATGATGCAGATGGAGCAGGACTTGAAACAGGAGGCAACAGATTGGAGGTGGAGCCTACAAAAGCTGAGTAAGTTGTAGTAGATGGACGAACAGGACTTCTGACATCTGGTTCAAGAGTTTTGAGTTTATTGTATAGATCATCAAAAGACATCATGTCCAGTCCACCCATAGCCTTTAGTGCAATGCTTACTTGAAGCCATGATGGTGGTAAGGATCTCAGGAACTTAGCATTGTAGTCTTCATTATCTGGCCTGGCCTGCAGCTGATTCAACTGGCTCAAAATCTTGTGAAATTTATCATAGCCCTTGTGGATACCTTCTTCCTTAGTGATCTAAAACTCCTGAAACTGCTGATTCAGCATAGAATTCCTCATTCTCTTTGACTCATCATTCCCTCCAAAACGAGCTTTTATTGCCATCCAGATGTCCTTGGCATCAGCCATGAAGTGAAAGTCGCCCAAGTGATCTGGTGGAATTGCTTGAAGAAGAATGGTTCTCACCTTGTTTTCCCTCTGAAGAGTTAAAATCTCTTCAGCAGATGTAGGATCAACGTAGTATATCCTACCTTCTGAGTCATGGCCTTTCAGGACCACCTTCCAGAGATTGTGGTCAATGTTGTTGATCCAGTTCTGCATCTGCATTGCCCAAAGTTCGTACTCTTCTTTCTTAAGGTACGGGAATTTTGCATTGCTGTTGGAGAGGTTGAGTTGAGCAAGGGATGCTGTGTGTTGCTGATTGGTTGCTTCTGATGCTGATTCAGCATCTGATGCAGACATGATGTAAGGTTGTTTTGTGAATGAGTGAGTAGAATATGGATGTTCAAAGTATCACAGAGACTCTCCCGAGGCTCTGATACCACTTGTTGAAACTAAGATCCTTGATAGATCTTGTAGCTCTCGTTGATCGTTAGCAGTGTCTATGTAATCACAAACACTCTAAAAGAGAATCTCCAAAGCTTGTATTCTAATGCGGAAAACAAATACAAACTTGTAACAATGAATACTAAGAACGTTTGATCCTCTATGGATCTTTTATATATTAAGAACTTGTTTTTCTAAAACGTACATTGGACATAAACTTGTGTTCCTTTTGTAGACAAGGAACCCTAACCCTAAACCGTTTCCCAAGAAACGTATATTCTGTAAACTTTAAATGATATGCATTATCTTTTCCTAATATTACTCATGCATATCCTAACTACATTACATAATACGCGGTTTAACTGTATCCGCAGAAACTAAATATGCTGAAACTATGTCTTCAGCAGTAACACTTCTTCAGCAGAATCTATGTCTTCAGTAGATTCCTTCAGCAGTAACTATCAGTGGAATTCACACTTAGCAGAATTCCCAACAAAAACACTGCGGAAGACTTATTCGGGGTAATTACGTATCGATCACAGTCAAAGTTACGGTAATTAATTCAAAAGATAGATTTCATATCATTCAACAAAAAGTCAATATTCATAGTACAAAAGATTATTCCCACGAAGTAAAAATACTTCAAAAATATCGATGAGTTTAAAAAAGAATGATAAAATTTATTGAGATAAAAGGGAGTTCCTCTACCCTTTTGCCAGCTCTGTGCCATCATGCCCGCTAGTTTCCTGAGATAAACATGCTAAAAACGTCAACACAGAGGTTGAGTGAATCTATAGTAGTTTAAGTATTAATAATTTGAACACAAGTCAACAGTTTAAAAATCAATGAACTCACGGGACATCTCAGTAATAAATATGTGCAAAAATTAATCTACATACGATATTGATCCTAAGGTTTCACTATACCAACTTAATGGCATCACCCACACCACGGAGGATGTGAATGACGTACAATGGCCCTCAATAGGGAAGTCTATGCTAAGTCATCCCGGCTACGAATATAGTTCACCTCCTAATGACAAATCCGAATCGCCTTAGGTGGGTGGTCCCTGCCAATAGATCTATCAACTATACTACGCGCTCACTCGCAAGTGATTAAGGTATGTGAAGAGGGTCTTTCAGCATAGGGGTAACTTAGGCAATATCAGGAAATCAGGTAAAAACATACTAAAAATACTTGTGTTCGGTTTTATCGCATGTATCTCCCCACGGGGTTTAGTAAAAACAGTTTAAAAAGTGGGACTATAAAATCACCTTGGTAAAGTAGTTTTCCAGTTAACGTTCAAACGAAATTCAACAAGTAGTTACAAACTAGCAATGAATACCCTCCGACTTGAAACCTAAATTGATGTAATATATATATATATATATATATATATATATATATATATATATATATATATATATATATATATATATATATATATATATATATATATATATATATATATATATATATATATATATATATATATATATATATATATATATATATATATATATATATATATATATATATATATATATATATATATATATATATATATATATATATATATATTTATTTATTTATTTATTTATTTATTTATTGTTATCGGTTATATAATCTCGATGCGCGAATGATGAATGTTGTATCTTCGGATGTAGTAACGTCGGATTACTTATTTTAAAATGTCTCAAGTTCAAAAAGTAACTTATAATATTAAGTATTATTTTACGTATTACATTTTAGTATTATATAAGTAAAATATTTTATAAATATTATTACTGTAAAGTTATATTTATATTTTGTAAAAAGAATTTACTAAGTAAAATAATATAGTTTTTAAAAGTATTTATGCTTATGACAAGTTCAACCTTTAACTATATCAAAAGTGACACTTTTAATCCTCATGTTAAAATAATTATATTTTTAGTCCAAATTAGTACTTTACACTTTTTATACTTATCTTTCAGAAAATGACAGTTTATAACCCTGGTTTTTATTAAAGACCTACTGTTTCCACTTAGATCCGATAGTTTCATGGTTTTGACACTTTTAGTCCCTTAACGAAACAATTTGCAAAAATAATCCAATGTTAAGTTTTTGAAATAATTAACTTTTATTTTTATAAAAAGTCATTATATTTAATCTTTATGAAAGTTTATAAAAATTAGTTTTTGATCTAGCACTTAATTCGAAATTTGGTTTGGTTTTTCCCGAAAAGGTTTAAGAGATTTTTATATTGGCTTGTTAGCCCAAGCTCGGTCCAAAAATAGATTTTTAGAAAAAAAAGAATGAAGAGGCTGCTCGACTTAGCTTAAGATTAGGGTTCGAGTATAGTGTGTTTAATGTTGTTAAGTTTGCATGATTTGTTATCTTGGTTCACTTTAGTATAGAGAAATGAGTTGTGACAAAATTTATATAAATTTTACGTTCGAATAAAAAGATATCGAGACATTCCTAGGGCGTCTATGTGGTTATTAATGTGTTCAAGTTTTTATGATTACAAGTATTTAATTCGTTAAAAATGTAGCAAGCAATGCACGAAAAGAAATGAATGTCGAGAGAAAAGAAAAGGGATTGGATTACTTACAACACCCAAAGGTGGTGAAGTGGGCGAGTAGAAATATGAAACGAGAGACGACAACTTGGTATCCTTCGTATATAACACCACGACCTAATCCTACAAAATGATTCTATTCGACCCAAACCTTGTGTTGCTCCTTGGCCTCCTCGACAGCGTACAAAGGAAAGAAGAAAGAAATATTTGATGATATGTTTGGAATGTTTTTGGGTGTTGTAAGAAGTGAAGTGAGATTGAGGGTATTTATAGGAGAAACATGAGTGAGTTTTAGTGTTTAACATATGAAACTTGTTGGGCAAGAATCTTGTTGTGTCAATCGAATAGAGACAAAGATGTCAAGGGTTCTTTGGTTTAGTCTTGTCGAGCATGGTAGGAATCAAGAGGGCTATGATGGGTTTTTGATTTGTTTAAACATAGGTCAAAGGAAGTTTTGAAAGAAGCTTGTACTTAATCGAATATATTAAGAAAAGTGGGAGGCATGTGAAGTTTTGTTGGTGGTGGAGAAACATAAGGACCTTTGAACAATGAACTTTGGAAGAAAAGTTTAGGAACCATTATTTATTTAAGGGTAGGTTAGGGAAAGTTAAGGCGGCTTGGTGTTTGGTCTTGGTATGTTTTGCACGCAAGGGAGGGGAAGAAAGGAGAGGTTGAGTGTTGTCGGGTGAATAGCTAGCAACAATGTTCGTGTCGAGTTCACTAGGAGGGAAAAGAGTGAAAGGAAAGTGATCGAATGAGGCTTGTTTCGTGTCGAGGTATTGAGCGAGAAACAAAGAAAAGAAGTGAAACGCGAATTTGGGTTGTGTTTTGGTGTCTAAGTTTGTGTCGGGTTCGCATTTGGTTAAGTAACAAAACTAATAAATTAACATATTAATACTTTACAACTTGTAAGACTTGGTTTTTGATGGGCTCATGGCTTTGGTCCAATAAGGAGAAGAAAAGAAAACTTTAGTGGCCATGTGAAAATGGTGATGGCCCAAAGAAAGAAAGAAAGAAGTGGTGGGCTTGGGTCATGTACTTGGCCCAAACGAAAACATAGGAAAGAAAATGAAATATTAAGTCGGGCTAAAAATAACCGGAGGCCCAATGGTAAGTTATATGATCACGGACTCGCGTTTCGGGAAACATTACGTCGACGTCGGTTTAAGAAAGAAAACGGAGTTTATTGGTTATTTAGGTATATATATATATATATATATATATATATATATATATATATATATATATATATATATATATATATATATATATATATATATATATATATATATATATATATATATATATATACATATATATATACATCACTCGGCAATATTAGGTTCTAGTTCGCAAGTGGGAGGTATTCGAGTCACACTATATCATGTAGCTTCTGAAAGTGACTAGAGCAAGTAACACGTAATGGTTTCATAAAAATTTCAAATTAGTCCGCAAAAATGGCTTAGTTAAAATCAAATTAGTTTTAATTTTGTAATTAGCATTAATAAATGACATGGAATTTTACGAGGTATTACAGATGTGATCTCGAAAATTTGTAGGTTCTTGAAAAAGTAAGTGTATTCTCGAAAAAGCACAAAGTTCTCGATAAACAGGTTCTCGATAATTGTCCAGTTATCGAGATCACACAGTTTAGTGAAATCGGCAAAGTTCTCGAAAGTATAAGAAAGGATTTCGAAAACACTAAAATTTGTCGAAAACAAATAGAGTTCTCGATAAAGTCTCTATGTTCTCGAAAACTTTGAAATTTTCGAAAAGGTAACCAAAATTTTCGAGATTATACAAACTCAAAAATATCCAACGAGTCGAAGTGTTTTCTTTCTTATACAAGAGAGAAAAGGACTGAGTAAGCAACGAAAGCATCAATGGAGCAAAATGTCGTGATCTCGAAAGTTTGGGGCTAAAGTTCTCGAAAACAAGCAAAAGTTTGGCAGTTTTGGTTTTTGTAAAAAGCAAGCTAAAAACACGTTTTTAATCCAAGATTCTTGTACAACTAACCTTAAAATGATGAAATCTTAAAGAAAGTTGCAAACTTGAACCACTTTTCAAAAATTTCAAAGTTCTCGAAAACAAGTACAAGTTTCGAATATTGTATTATTTTGAAAAAAATATTGAGACTTTGTTGGTTTTTTGAGTTTGTAGCACAAGTTTAAAGACAAAGATGTGATAAAAACACGAAACAAACAAGAAAGTAGCAAACTTTTTACAAAATAACGATTAAAAATCAAGGTTTTGGATCGTATAAAACAAAAAAAAACTTTACACCTTCTTCTAGCGATTGATGCCACTTGTTAGGTCACCATATTGTAAACACAAGTAATGGTTTTGTTAGAAATGAGATGAGAAAAGAGTTTGGTTGATTAAATCAATAAGAAATATATAGTGCAAGAGTTTTCTTAAGATAATGAAATAACCAACAAAATGAAATGTGGGCAACACTCCCTTCCTCCCTATTTTGTCTAAAACGTGGGCTTTGAGGCCAATTGGACATTTACATGGACTTCATACATAACTTAAGTAAAGTAAATATTGTAGCAACCTATTACATGTTCTGAAATAACCGAGACTTGATAAATATTAATAAACTTAGATCCTAACATTATCTGTTATATGCCAGTGTTTGGGATCGCTTCTTGCAGCTGCTCATTTGAATTAGCAGCTTTAATTCTAACGTTAACAGCCTATGTATACCTGTTCAATACAACAGGTAGAGATAGACAAAGGGTTATCAATCGAGATTCAACCCAAAGTTACCTGTTTATATACTAATGGTTGTAACTGCAGGTTCTATGAAGGAGCATAGCATGAATTTGTGCATAGAAATTCAGTAGGCACTAGATGATGATGAAAATATTGAAATAGAAAATGATATAATGCCCCATGATTCAACTGTAACTGCTGTAGAACCTTCAATTTCTAATGAGTAAGACTCTCCTCTTCTCAAAAGGTCATCACTTGATGGCCACGAGCCATAAATCTCAGTAAACGTATTTTTGCGTTATTGGCGTATCCAGCTTACACACACCCTAGACCATTCTGAAGTAAGTAGACAAGTTAGATTTTTATCATTTATTTATAATACTGATATATCATAGATATATAAAGGCTAATTTGGGATTTGTTTACATCCAAACTTTTTTCATTAAAGATTTTTAAGCTTTTAGGTGAAAGCTAAGTGAAGAGAAGCCTAAAAAAGATACTATAGACAACCTAGAATGAGTTAAGTATGAGTTTTAAGTAGCATATCTATTAATGTTGATACTATCTGAGCCTACCACAATCGAATAATGTAATCTTTAAGCAATGGAGATAATAACAATTTCCCATCTTCATCATCAAAAGATGATATCTAAGGGGTGGGGTTGGGTCAACCCGACTACACCCTTTTGACAACCCTACTCTCTATTAGTATATGATACTGCAAAGTGCAAACAAAAGGAGACCTACAGGAACAATATTAGAAAGTTGCATTATTGTGGGATTATGCATCAAATATGCCGCCGAAGAGTATTCACGAGGAAAAGACCTGGTAGAAAATTTACGAAGCTTTCAAAAGTCTGTTCTTGACTGTGATATTAGTTCTTCTTGGAGAGATTAGAGATTAAGATTAGATACAAGATTCGTGCGAGAGATTAAGAATAGTGATCATGGAAGTGATATTTTGCTTAGCACCAACGAGACAATCAAAGACAAGTTTTGTATAGACTATAGAGGATTGAATGAACACTCTTCCAAGTCTTTTCCATATTTAAATATGTTTTGTGAATTTTTTTCTGTGTAGGTATCTATCTATTGGTAATCTGAGAGATGCTAACAATCTTATGGACGAGATAGATAAACTTGTTGGGGTAAAGGAACTTGAATTTCCTGGGTCGGAGTTGATGCGATTGATCAACTATCTCTTGCAAAAGTTAGTTCTACACTTCCCATCATCTTATTCTTCTCTTTGATAGTAAGATTAGTATTAAAAAAATATGATACTAATTTAAAGAAAATAAAGTTTGACCTGAGTTTTTTATACCACAAATTAATGAGAGATGCATTGCCGCTATTCAATATGTTGAAACAAAAATTCAGCTAAATTATAGAAGGAGATCCTACGTTCAATGAGGTCTATAATTCTGTTAAATTTATTGCCCAAAACATCCACATAATGTCAAAAATAATAGATGATATCTATGCCTGTTATAAACTTTGACTCCTTGAGTGTTTTGGCAATGGCACACACACACGTCGGCGTCTTCCATCACGCCTGATGTGCGGGATTGCGACCACGCAACAGGTTTTACCTCTCGAGGGATCTCAAGAGGCTTACAACCCCAACAGGCAGTGTACCTGACCGATGTAGTATACTGTAGTGGTAAGCACGGGGGATTGATCGTTCTCCACAGGGAGTAGTGCTCGTTAGGTAAGAAAAGCTACTCTAATGAGGTCTAAGGGTTTAGGAAGATTATTTTTGTATTTTTTTATATTTTATGAAAGCAAGTAAAATCTCGGGTTTGAAGGAATGGGCGGAATTAGTTGCTAGTCAACTAACCCAAAAACTACTATTGCAAATAAAATAAAATAACAAGAAAATAAAAGGTTGTGAAACTTATATGGAGACAAGTGTGTTTACTTAGATTTCCTTACTCCCTAACTATCTTTTACCGGTTGGTTAGTGTGTATTAATTGCGTGGATGACGGGTGTATTCCTTAATACCATTCGTGGGGTGGCGTACGTACTTCCCCAACTCTATAAGCTCCTACTTCACTCCTATGTCGAGCCGGCTAAGAAGCTCCTAACATGGGATCATTAGAATTCGCTCATGCATTAAATACAACCATAATAACCTAGTACGCATTGGTTCATGTTTCTTAAGACGTTCAAGCAAGTTACCGTATAGGAGGTTAGCCAGTTTTCTTAAGCCTAACATCGATAAACAATCATCCAATACAATTAATAACACACCAACAACCAATAATCAATAGTTAGGTTTCATTAGATCTAAGCAAACACAAGATAAATCTAGCCTAGCATGTTAATTGAAAGACAAGCATAAGATATAATTAACCAACACATAGACATATTGATTAATTTGAATGGAGACTTATCTTTAATTGAACATGGAAGAATCAAGGGTGAAAAACCCTTGAAAAAGCTGTCAAAATCGTCTAGGGTTTGTTCCCAAAAAGTTGCACACTAATGAAGGAAAAATAGAAAAGTATATATAGAAAATACACTCTGACGGCGTCAGCTTATACATCCTGACGCCGTCAGCTCGCCGCCATTAGGGTTCTCGGATCACCTAGATCCATCTCTGACGTCGTCACTTGTAAAATAGCTATGGTCCGTCTCTCTTTAGCATTACACCTGACGGCCTACATCTCCTAACACCTGACGCCGTCAGGTGAAAACATCCTGATTCTTCCATAGGGCGTCTGGTTAAGTCAGATTCCACTCCTTTGTCTTGGTTGGCTGACGGCGTCACTTTGTGACTTTGATGCCGTCAGGAAGGATTTCCAGCATTCTTTTGATACCTTGTCGTTTTCTTCACTTTATGCTCCAAAAAGGTCCAAAATGATGTGTTTTCCAGAATTCTTCTCAAAAGTACCTAAAATGACAAAAGGAATGATTTAGGGCAATATTTGATCATATTATTACGTATTAGGGCTTAAATGACCCCTTAAAATGGGTACACTTTTCACCTCATCAAATACCCTTACACTTGGGATTTGCTTGTCCTCAAGCAAATACGCTTTTATTCCAATCAAAATATGAGTTAGGGGTCATTTAACACTAATATAAAAGTAATTACAACAAATAGTTACTCGACCCTAATCATAATAAGCATGGAAATCATACACTAGCACCTCAAAAATAGTGTTTGGATACTCTCATCTCTCGGGTGTTATAAACCTATACAACTACATTGGAAATGGAATATGTTATCACGTAAATATCCCAACTTTATCAATCACACACACGTATAATATGTAGAAAAGAGATGAGAAAGATGGTGACTTGATGTATAATATGAGGCGAATGGAATAGAACTATATTGAAAGAAACACCTAATCCTAAACGCAAGTGGTTAAATAATTCACGCTTAAGGGGCTTAGTAAATATGTCGGAAATTTTATCTTCCCAAGCAACCTTTTCTATTGTTATGTTTCCTTTTTGCACATTATCCCTAAGGAAGTGATGACGTATTTCTATATGTTTAGTCCTAGAGTGTTGAACGGGATTCTTACTTAAATCTATAGCTCCTTTGTTATCGCACATAATAGGAATATTTTCTAACTTAACGCCATAGTCTACGAGAGCTTGTTTCATCCATAGAGCTTGTTGACATGCCTTTCCGGCGCTTACGTATTCGGCTTCGGTGGTAGAAATAGCAAGAGCGGTTTGTTTCGTGGAGAACCAAGATGTTAGGCAACATCCCATAAACGTGCAAATACCGCTAGTGCTCTTTCGATCCACGTAGTCTCCCGCATGATCCGAATCCGCATAGACAATAGTTTCTATGCCGGATCCCTTAGGATACCATAATCCTAAGTGTATAGTGCCTTTAATGTATCGGAAGATACGCTTAACCGCTTCTAGGTGAGAGGTTTTGGGATCCTCTTGAAAGCGGGCACAAAGGCAAACACTAAACATGATATCGGGTCTACTTGCCGTTAAGCATAGTAAACTACCTATCATTCCTCTATACTTAACATTATCTACGGACTCACCTTCTTCATCTCTTGTGAGTTTGACTTTCGTAGACATTGGTGTCTTAAGTGACTTAGAGTCTTCTAGTCCAAATTTCTTAAGCATTTCCTTAATATATTTAGATTGATTAAAAAATATTCCATCTTCTAATTGTTTTATTTGTAATCCTAGGAAGAAGTTTAGTTCACCCATCATACTCATCTCAAACTCATCATGCATGATCTTGGAAAATTCATCACACATTTCTTGACAAGTCGATCCAAATATAATGTCATCGACATATATTTGAACAATGATGATATTTGGGTCACTTCTTTTAGTGAAGAGAGTGTTATCTACCATTCCCATGGAGTAATTATGTTTAACCAAGAATGCTTTTAGTCTATCATACCAAGCCTTTGGAGTTTGCTTAAGACCATATAAAGCTTTCTTTAGTTTGTACACATAATCAGGTTTTGCGAAGTCAATGAATCCTGGAGGTTGTGCCACATATACCTCCTCATTGATAAAACCGTTAAGGAATGCACTCTTCACTTCCATTTGGTATAACTTAAAGTCTAGGGCGCAGGCATAGGCTAAGAGTATTCTAATGGATTCTAATCTCGCTACAGGGGCATAGGTTTCGTCATAATCAATCCCTTCTTGTTGATTATAACCTTGGGCGACTAACCTAGCTTTATTCCTAGTTACTATTCCATTTTCGTCTAACTTATTTCTAAATACCCATTTGGTTCCTATTATGGTAACATTCCTAGGATTTGAGACTAGTTCCCAAACATCATTTGTTTTAAATTGATTTAATTCTTCTTGCATAGCCATAATCCAACTTTCATCCTTTAAGGCTTCATTTATATTCTTAGGTTCTATTGTTGACACAAAACAAAAGAAGTTATTTTTATCTTGAGCTTGTGATCTAAGTGTTCTTTGATTTAGGTTGCCTATAATGTTGTCTAATGGGTGTGACTTAGATTCCTTAGTATTTACAACCTCATTTTCTTCTAATGTTTCTATTTCGTTATCATTTCCTAAAGGCTTATTTTTACTAACCTCAATAGCTTCTTCTTCAATCACATCATCATCTTCTAAGGGCAAGGTTTTAGGTGGTGGAGGAGTTTCGTCAAAGGTTACATTTAAGGATTCTTCTACTTTCATAGTGTGTTTATTTAAGATTATGTATGCTTTACTATTTTGTGAATATCCTAGAAAGATTCCTTTGTATGACTTAGGGTCGAACTTAGTGAGATAATCCTTTGTATTAAGAATAAAACATTTACTTCCGAATACCCTAAAGTAGCCTATATTTGGTTTTCTACCTCTTAATAACTTATATGGAGTTTTTCCTAAAATTCGTCTAATAGACACCCTATTAAGTATATATGTCGAAGTATCTACCGCATGACACCAAAATTTTTGTGGAATAGATTGCTCATTTAACATAGTTCTACTCATTACTTGTAAAGACATATTTTTCCTTTCTACTACCCCATTTGATTGAGGAGTACGTGGAGCGGAAAAGTTGTGAGATATTCCATATAAATCAAAATATTTTCCGAATTGTACTTCGTTGTCAAATTCCCTACCATGATCCGTCCTAATTGAAACTATGGAGCATCCTAGCTTATTTTGTATCATTTTACTAAATGTCTGAAATTTTTCAAAAGCTTCGGTTTTATCACTTAGGAACCTAGTCCACGTGTATCGTGAATAGTCATCTACTATAACTAAGGTGTAGCGGTTGCCATCGTAGCTCCGCACCGCGGATGGACCGAAGAGGTCCATGTGAAGTAGTTCTAAGCATCTAGTAGTGGATACTATATTTTTAGCTTTGTGACTAGCATGTGCTTGTTTTCCTATTTTACAAGTGTCACAGAAATGTTGATTATATCTTAGACTAGGCAAGTTTCTAACTAGTTCCTTAGATACTAACGATTGTATTTGTTGCATGTTTGCATGACCTAATCTCTTATGCCACAAAGTGGAGTTTTCATCAAAAGTCGCTAGGCATATCCTATCTTCCGATTTATCTCCTAGTTTCATAACGTATACGCCTCCTTTCCTAATTCCTCTACCTATAACCTTATCATCCTTGATAATTACACTATTCTTATCGGTAAAAGTAACCCTACACTTATTGTCACATATTTGACCTATACTAAGCAAATTATATGTTAAGTTATCTACATGTTTAACATTTTCAATAGTTAGGGAGTCTCGAGAGATCGTACCTTTGCCTATGATTTTTCCACGAAAATCACTACCAAAAATAACGTTACCTCCATTGTATGCTTTGTATGTGGAAAACAACTTGCGATTCCTCGTCATGTGTCTTGAGCATCCGCTATCCTTTACCCATTCATCGGGCTCCAAATTAATTCCTAGGCATATTTCATTTGATGCTTGAGCGACGAAGCATTCTTGTTTAGCCTTTTTGTTTTCATCATCAAATCTTTTCCTTCGGGTTGTTCTCCTTTTATCTTGTGCTCTTTGTCGCTTTTTAATAAGTCTTTTGAATTCTTTAACAACCTTTGCATATTCTTCGTCTTCACTTTCGGAACTAGAATCGTCATCGTCACTTAGTTCTTTCTTGGTCGTCATCTCTATACAATCTTCTTGTTCACTCTTGTCATGACTCATGTTGTTTTCGGCATCATTACCTTCACACAAAATATTTGAACTAGTAGCACTTGTACTCATTTCAACTAAATATTTGTCTACTATACTTTC
>LBNU01027296.1:6687-20415 GCA_014162995.1 Artemisia annua | reverse complement strand
CTACTTCTTCTTCACTACTTCTACTCACAACTAACACACCTAGATCTATCTAATTACAAGCCTTCTACACCTTTACAAGTAATATACACAACTACTAGACAATATACACAAATGTACAATACTTCTTAACTTGATTGTTGAAGGAGTATTCTTCTTTTGCACTTTGATAGATGAGGGATTGAATCACTTGAAACAAAGACTTATAATCTATGATCAAAGGATTTGGAAGGATGTTTAGAAAGGATTTGGACCAAAAATATTCGTGCAAAAGGTGAGGAAAAATACCAGGTTTGAGCAGGTATTTATAGGTAAAGATTTCTGACAACAGGAGCGTGCCGGCCCCCTTAATTGGTGGCCGGCCCCCTTAAAATTAAGGGGGCCGCCCCTTATAATTAAGGGGGCCGCCCTCCTGTAACGGCCAGAAAACTTTGTCTTTTCTGGGGAAAGTTTATTTGGTGCAAAACTAACTGATTTTGGTTAAAAATTTGAATTCATATATTTGTTATGAATTAAACATTTTCTTTAATTACCAAAAGTGTTTTTCAAAAATATATAATATGTTTATATGATTTGATAAACTTTGTAATGTTTAAATAAAAATCCCTTTGATCATAAAATGTATTAGACATTTGTTTATTCATACCTTAAGTGATATTGTTGGATAAAATGATATTTGTAACTAAATACTTGTTTACGTAGTAATTTTACGTTTAATGTTTTTACATTTTGTGATCGTCAAAACATAGAGATATCGAAATATATAAATAACGTTTTTATGCATTATTTATATCAACACTCTTGAAGATCCAAAGTATTTTATTTAATTAAATGTATAATTAAAATGTCTAGTTAGTTTAATTAATGTGTATTATGTGTAAACATTCAATTAAAATGTGTTTAAAAATGTTGTAAGTGTGTTTTAAAAATATTTATTTACTTGAGCTCTTTAATCATTCGACGTGCGTTATAATCACATTATTAATACATGAAGTGATATACGTCATAATGTAAACTTATAATTAATAACTTGGTTACGTAAAATTTTACGTATATAAATTTATAATTGACATTATCAAAATCTTAAGAGACTATAAAATATAAATAATGTTTTTATGCGGTATTTAACAGTTATTAATACCTATTATGCATCTTTTATTATAAACGTCAATAAGTAACCATTCATAAGCCTATTTTAAAATTTTCTACTAAAAAAATGAAAAGTAGTGGTTTGACACATAACTACAAACCCTTACGATTTAAGAATAACCCAACATAAGGACGTGGGCATTATATCTATATACTAAAACCCAAAAAAGTCAAAGAGTCAAACGTGCATGATCTACAATACCCGCCCGTCTATCGATCTCCCCCGTTATCCTTCGTTAATCGCTTTTTCTATTGCCCAAAAATAGATAAGGTGGGTTTAATTTAGATAGTGACCCAAGGGTCTTCTTCTTATTGGATATTGGCCCAGCTTAGCAAATAACGGGTCCTGTAACACTGTCGTTTTCAATAATACGAAGGATTATTTCCTCCTAATTCATGCTAGAAGTTTCCAGCGCCTCTCATTATGCATATGCCTCCTCACCTCACCTCCTAGAAAATTCCGACCCTCTCATTCATCTTTTCTATCTCAGACTCTATCTAATCATCATCATCATCATCATCATCATCATCATCATCATCATCATCATCATCATCATCATCTTTAATTTTCTCAAAAGAAGACTCCAGACACACACTCCCAACTCGACGGAAGATTATGTTTGTGCATCCATAAACATGATATGCATTTTACTAGGGTGAAAAATCCCTTTTACCCAAAAAAAAACATGATATGCAAAACTCCCATTAATCCAAGATCAAAATCATCTTGAATATCTTCAGTTACAGGCAACTTATTTTACCTAAATCTATTTTGCATTTTTTTTTAAATTCAAGAATAAAGATATGAAATAAAGCTTAAAACAGATCCACGGATCAAGATCATTAGAAGAAGAATCATGCTAATCGGTTTCAATGTGGTATCGAATCCCTTTAAACGGGTTTAATTTTTTTTTTGTTATCTACTAATTTGCAGCAACAGATCCGCAAATCAATATGGTTAGTTAATTTTAAAATTTTTTTATTTTCGAATATTGAATTGGGGGTTTTTTTTTGTTTTGTTTTTAAGAATTTGGTTAAATCAAAATTTGGGTATTGAAATTGAGGTGTGGTAAATTGTTGGTTATAATTTTGTGTTAGTTAAGGGGTTTTTGTGGGTTTGTGTTTAATTTGTGTATTTTTGGTATTAGGGTTTTTAGTTGTGTTGCTTAAAGGCTGATTTTTTTTATAACGTACGTATCTTGGAGCTTACAAAAGATCGATCCTTTTAGGGCTTCATGGCTTATAAGCTTTTTAAAATTCATATGATCTTCTCAGCCTGGTAAATAAGGTAAACACAAACACTCCTTTAGTGTGAAAATGAATGTCCAAACAAAGGCACACAAATCTTTGTGCATCATACTGTAAGGTCGAGCATGGTTGGAAGTTCAGTAATGACCCTTCATTGGTCTAAAAAACACGCCTTGTTTGATTCATTCAGAGAAATTAGATATATGTCAAAACATAAAAAATTATACCAACAAATAATAACAAACGGTTTATATTGGTCATCATGGTAATGTTTTTTTTAACTTTATTTTTCAAAGGAAAATATGTAATGTCTTTGAAGTTATTAATCAAAAGGTTGTTATTTGGGTTAGTGCCGGTCATTCGAAAAATCTGAACGTGCTCATGATTTCATGCATTCTTAATGTTTATCGAGATCTAATCTTATACATATTGTTTTAGGCACCTTTCTTGGGTTGTTTGGAGTTTGAAAAGAATCTGTTTATGGTGTCATTTGGCGTACCCTTCCTTGATAGCATATCTATCAAAATATCACATTCTTGAAACTGACTACTGAATCAGTTTTTGCGCATCTGTTACCGGTAGGTGCTCTGTTACTATTGTAATCTATATTTAACTTGAAATCCAAGCTAACTGTGTAGTTGTTATTGTTTGGTCTGAAAAAACGACCCAATTGTCTCTAACAAATATTTAAACATAAAATAACCTAATTCACCTTCTGAAGGTCAGTAAGCATCACGTCTCTGATAACGTTCAGAGAGGATGTCACTTCATAACTATCAAAATGAACCTGATAGTTATCACAAGTAATATACTCTTTGAGAGTTATCAGAGAACATGTCTCTCTGATTATTATTCAGAAGATGACTCTCTGATAAAGAAATCAGTAAGTGTTGTATAAAGCTCAAAATGCCTGTATGGCTTCAGGGAAGTCGAAGACCAATTGAAGAAAATCTCACAAACTGATGCGGAGTCAAGGAGTGATTTAAAAGGAGCTAAAGACAACACCAGAGTCACTGAGATCTGACAAATGTCTCTTTGACTCTGAAGACTTAATTTTGTATTTCAACCACAACCTCTGAATGCATGGGCGAGAAACTTCCTTAAGAAGATAATTTCAAGTACTTATCGATATACGTTAAATAGGCATTGAAACTATAAGTTGTCAAATCGGGAAAGCCAAAAGTACGCTTCATACTAGCTAAAACGCACGTGCCTATCTATAGCAAGTTGACAACTTACTATGCAACCCTAATGCAACCACTGTTTCCCCTCCTATATAAACACTCGGTTGGAACCAAAGTTAGTAGAGATTCTTACAAAGTAAATAATACAAAGTATTATGGTTAGAATCCTCCTCTCCTAAGCTAGCAGTCTTTTTTTGTTTGATTTACTAGAGTTTCATTTGTCAACTTGGGGGTAGTTTTCCGTAGGCTATTCCTTGTAGGTTTTTGTGATTCATTCATTAATAAGATTTAGAAAAGTTGAAAAAATTCCAATTGTGTTATTAGCATGGTTGTGTCGTTTTCAAGCACACCCAACCTCACATATGTTGATGTTCATCAATTTTCCTCACTCGCTAAAGTTATTGTTAATATCATTAATGGTTTGCATGAACGCGTATGCGCGAAGCGGACCCAACAGTTATTCTGACAAAAAAAGGATGTTCGGTTGTTGGTATTGTAATTCTTGGCGCAGTGGTTGGGAGCCAAGCCATCAGTGGAACGTTCTCTATTATCAAACAATGTTCGTTGGGTTTCTTTCATCATCTTCTTATGAACCTGCTATTTTACTATTGCTAGTTATAACTTCACATATTAGCTTCTGATCATGTTTTTATATATAAATCATATGATTGATTGAAAGTTGATGAGTTTGTTTTTTTCCTGTTGATATTGTTTACTTTTGCTAATATAATTTAAAATGATTAATTAATTAGGGATTTTTAAATGGCTGATCATGTATTATTTTGACTTATAAACAAGTCCTAAGAAAATGCTTAGTTGAAGTATAGCTCTGATATTATGTATTAGAAAAAGGAATTTATTACGGGTGTTTGCGACCACGTTTTATATGTAATTATGTTGTATTAAAATGTGCATACGTACTTTTGGTAACCAATAATAGATTTTTTTTGTTTCTTGTATGGGAAGTAGAGTGGTTTGCGGCATCATGTATTAATTAATCATATATAATTAAATAATAATAAAAAAAAAAAAAAAAAAAAAAAAAAAAAAAAAAAACTTCCGCTTATTGCTTTATAACACCCCATTTTCCAGAACGCAGCGGAATACAAATGTGTGTTATTTATTAGTCACATAGTACAAATAATAGTAAAACCAAATTTAAAACAAAAGTCGTTTTTAACAATTCACATGTCGATTAATTTATCAAAGTTGAGGTCCAAAAGTTTAACATAAGTTATAGAATACATAAATTTAAAATTTAAGACAATTATCGAATGCCAAATTATTAAACATGGCCATCAAGTAGATATCATTTCTTTGCGCCGTCCATCCAACTTAAGCCACTTACGGACCTGAAGAATAATACCCATGCTAAAATAAACATAAAGTGTGAGGTGAATTCATTAGAGTTTGATAGTAAATCAGTGAATACCAAGATTAATCAGTTTAGAATAAAGATGGGACTACGTTGTATATCCCGCCCATAATTAAGTTGACATGTAACAAATACAAGTCGGGAGAAATAATATAGATATAAACGCATTGAGCTCATGAAACGAACCTTAACCTAGTTTTTATCATTTGCCTCCGTTAGGGTAATGATATTGCCATTTACTACATATTCTTCAATATTATGTGACCGTTGAAAGATGGGCGCTACCCATTCGGCCAGGCTGGTCAATGCCCAATATGCATATTCATAATACTAGCGTTTCCAACAAAATTAACGGTTCATGATGGGGTCTTAATTGGCAAGAAATACTCAATGTTAGATGTCTATAATTCATGTAATCGGGTCCAGCATACCAAAAACTACTTGTATTCAGTTTGTAAAAACTAGCATGTATCCCCCTCGCGAGGTTTATAAAACATTTAAGTAAGTAAAGGCGAGGCTATAAACTCACCCGGATAAAGGAAATAGCACGAATCAAGCAAGTGAAGAAACTAGCCGCGAAACCAATACGATGAACCTAAATAGACATATGCTTGTCTTAGGTTTTTGAAAATAAATATTGATGTATTTTTGTTGTATATAAATCATGATCTTACTTAGGCTTGGTACAATATTCCTATACTTGTTTATATGTCCAAATATGTAGTAGTTATAGGTCCAATATTACAAGTTATAAAACATTTTCATACCTTTTTATACTTAGTGCTGATGAAAATTTTATTAACTTGTACATGTTTACAATTTCGCCATTTGCAAACCGTAAGTCTAAAAATTAAGTTTCTTATATCCCCGGAAAGGTATTAATCTGTACTAACAAGTTTTGTGGGTCCCACTAAGCTAAAAATTACACAACATCAGTAAAACTATCAATTTACCCAATATATTCAGTCCATCAGCTTTCAAAATTACAACAGTCCCACAAAAGTTGCGATAACTAGAGTTCTACAAGTCCAATTAATTCCCCGTTTGCGGCCATGTTTAAGTTAAGATGTTACCTACATTTCATAAAACTGGGCCAAGTAGTGAAAATAAGCATATCACTGAGATTTTTACCATTTAAATCTGCAACTCAGAATCTGGCATGTTTCACGAAAATATTTCTAGTTTAATCATCGTAATGAGTTATCCGATGAAATACCCGTCAAAATGACCACAAGACATAGGGCTACAACTACATATTTTTAGTTTAGGTCCAATGTTTACTGATTAAATCAGTTTATTCCGTTTCTACCCCTAGTCCAGATTCACAGTTTGCATGTTTAGTCCTTTAAGGTTTTCTAGTGATTAAACTTATGTACCAAGCCTAACCAAGCATTATAATTTATATACTATACACATACATCAAGTAATATTATATTTACAGTAGTTAAAATAAAAATAAAAATGGAAATTGAGTGGAGAGTTTCCTTACAAAAGTGAAGAACAAGATGATACAACAACAAAGAACACTAAACCTAGTTTTACCCAATCAACTCTTGCACCTTTTCTTTACCCCATATCAACCCAAATTTTTAACCACCAAAACCCTTTGTAAAAACTTGAAATTCACAGCTATTGACCCTTGAAAATCTTTAGAATAATCACCAATAAAACCCTTGAGAAATGAAGTCTTGAAGAAGAAAAGAACCAAGAATAACTAGGACACTTGAACCTTCATTCTTGCACCAACTCTTGGATTAGCAAAATCAACTAACAAGGGTGACTTTGATCTTGAGGAGCCACGAAATTTAGAGTGAAAATGCAGATTTTTGGAGTGAAATAAGTTGGTGATACAAACAAGAATGAGTTTGGAGCCTTATATGAGTTTGATTTTAAGTGGAAGACACATGGTGTCACCAAAATGAAATATATAATTAAGCCAAGACACTTGGTGTCTTGGTTGCTCAAAATCTGTCACAAGGGGTGGTATAAAAGGGTGAGTGGAGCTTATATGATTTAATTTGAGCTTAAGTGTGTTATAGAAGTAGTTTTGATCCCCGGTAGTTTAAAACGTTGGGTTTTTAAGACGCGTAATGTAAAACCGGGTAGTGTAAAATTATAAAACTTCCAAAAATATTAAAACTTGTTATCATGACCTATTTTAGTAGTTTAGATGAGTGGTGAATTCATCGGAGGGTTTAAACGTCGTTAAAACTGAAACCGTGAGTTGAAAAACGCGTTTGGTGACACCGGTTCTTGATAAAAGTGACGTAAACTATAAAAATGAAACGACAAGTATAAAACTCACTTGTAAATATGAAAATAGGTTAAAATGTATAAAACATGTAAAATTATCATAGTCTAAGGTTGGTTCACGTTGTTAAAACCATAAAACGTAAATTTAAATCGCGTAAAACGTAAAAGGTGCAAGGTTTACGTAAAAATGGAAAAAGTGAATTATGACTTTTAAAAGAGGATTGTAAGGAACCGAAAATACATAAAAAGTGTAGAGTTGGCGTAGCCAAGTATTGGTTGAATTAACTTGAACGTGACACGACGTTCGCGAATAACTTCCGACGAAGTTAATTATAAAAAAAAAAAGAATAGTTAAATAATAAAAATATTATAATTAGTGACATGAAATTTACGAAATGTCACATCACGTACCCCTTAAGAGAGCGCCGTCCCGGAGCTCAACTAGCTTTATCTCCAGACGGTTCACTTGCGAAAGGATGAGGATACTCGTAAGGAATGAAGTCTAGAATACTAACGATGCGGTTCGATTTTCGTCATCTAGAAATACGGTGCAGAGTAAGGTTGACTATACGCGATAAAGATAGAGTGAGGATTTGTTTAGTTGTTGTGCTCGATCATATGAATACCGCTGAATTGTTATACTCACATAAAAAAATTTGTGATTCTCGGAAATCAAGTAGAAGATCAATTAGACATAACCCATATATAACTATTCCCAGTTTCTGAAAAATCTAAGTCGAACATAGGTAGTCAGACTATGTTCCACTGTCCCTAGGTTAAATATAGGTAACTAGGCTATATTTAACCGAGGTTCAATAAAATTTTCAAATACTTATCTTAGTTATACTCGTGATATGTCCATTGTTGGATAAGTATAGAGTTTTCATAAGTATCTTATATACAAAGGGTGATATAAGTTTGTACATACGTAAGAATCAATCATAAGTAGTATGAGTGTGTAACACAAGCGTATAAGGGAAGTGCGCGGAGAAAAGGAAGTTTTAAGCAGTTCTAAATCAGTCCACATCGGACCAGAATCATGGATCTTTAACAATGAAGGTTTCCGAAAAGAACTTGATGAATGTAGAGAAAGTTGCTGAACTTCAGCTTTTGTAAAGAAGAACTTGTTAAACGAACTTTTAAGCGACAACACAGAATTGGTTTATAAGATTTATAAGAAAATGACGATCAATAAGATAATAACCAAATAGTCAGCGAGGTAATAGTAAATCAGCATTTTTAGTTAATAAGACAAGGGTAGTGTTATTTTTATGAAAGTAATAAAATGGTTTATAGGATGGTGAAAATTTTGTTATAAGGTAATTGACAGAATGATTTGCAAGATGATAACAAAATAGTTAATGAGGTAATATTAAATCAATGTTTTAAGTTAATAAGAAAGGGGACCATCAAAAGGAATAAGTATGTATAACAGTTTAGTAATTTTGGTGAAATAGATACATAATTGGGAGAAGTAGTGGAGACTGAGTATATAAATAGTAAGAATCGGTAAAACATTTATAAAGATAAGTAGTCGAGAGTAAACCAAGTACATATAAATAGTCTTTATATATAGATAGTATCAATAGTGGTGCTTCAAACCAATGAGGTAGATATTGGGGGTTCTAAGTAGTGTTAGGGAAGCAAAAATGGTGGTCTAAACTAGAGAATTTGGATTGGTCTATTAAAGTACAGTTAGAAGCACGCATTATTGTTCAATGGTAGATATGTTTAGGATTTTATGGAATATGATGTAGGGATATGATGCATCTGTGATTGACTATTGCTCGATACCAGGTTTATTTAGTGCTTGATTAAGGTTCGTTATTATGGGAATCGTTTACATCACTAATATTTGGTACATGTTGAAACATGTTAGGCTAAGTTGTTTTACAACGCTTTTGCTCCATTAATTTTTAGATACCGTGTATATAATCACTATCACAAATATTTTTACACGTCTGAGGTTTTATTGCATTTCAAATACACTAGGTTGGCTTTTCACTCACAATGCATTTCATTTGAATTTTCTTACACTAATTTTTTAAAATCACAATACATTATAGGCCTGTTGTAGCAGAAGAGCATAAAGTTCGGCCATCAAAGCTTAATTCAGACCAGAAGGTAATTTACAGCTCAGTTACGCAGGCTACTTCATCAAACAAGTAAGATCTTATATTTTTGTATCGGCACGATGATACTAGGAAAACCTTCCTGTGAACCACAGTCATTTTTGCATTGTGAGCTACCGGAAAAATTCTATGAGCTGAAGCTTCTGAAAAGAGGCAATACTTTTTATAACTGTCACATTTATCTATACTACTTATAATAGATAAAAGACTCTCTCTCCAAAAATTTCAGATGTACAAAAAATTATGCAATGTTTACAACACTTTAAAGTAAGGAATTTTCATAATTACAACAAGTAAAGCATGGTGTACAACGAAAAAAAGCATGGAACCAAATTCAGACCAAAACACTATGAATTATACATTAATAGCATTAAAAACACCCCTACACCCAATATTACAATCATTTAAACACAATGTACAACCCTCCATTAAAATCCATCCATATTTAATTTACCCCTTCATCAAAATATACAACTATTTAAGCACAATGTACAATTTAATAGTTTATCTTTTCGTTATTATGTGTGAACCCTCAAAACCGTGGGGTTTTGAGTCCAAACGTGGTGCTACGACCACTAGAATGATGAGTTCTTCCTACCTTAGTCTTCGGTAACCAAGAAAACACGAAAGAGATGATGTGAGTGTCGAATTCGTGACCAAAACTCGAACAAAAGATGTGTTTGGGTGAGAATTGGAGCGCGTGTAATATGTCAAAAGAACGAGGATGAGATAAAGGTGAATGTGGTGGTGGCAGTGTAAGCTCACTCGCGGCGGTGGTGGTGTTTTGGCCGGAAAAACGGCCGGAAATGGAGAGGGTGAGGGTTTGGTGAGGTGCGGCTAAGAGAGAGAGAGAGGAAAGGGTGAAAACCCTAAACTATTATAATGTGTGTTTATATATGTGTAGTTTGGACCATAAGCAAACCCTAATGCGCCCATAGGGACTATTATTGTCATTTTTATTATATTTTTAACGAAATGCTAACGAGACCAATAAAACGTGTCATAATCATTTCCCGAGCACCCGAAACTATTTCCATTAACTTTATATTCGTTTTTACATAAACTTTAACTATAAATACGTATAACGTTTATTTCTATTCGTTCGTTAACCAAATATTTCCGTTTTTACTTATTGTTGTGCCAATTCACGCAACGGGCAACGGGCCAAATGGGCTTTAGCCCGAACGGGTGCAAGCCAAACGGGCACGAGCCCGAACGGGCACGGGGGCTAAATGAAATTCTTGATATCCGTAAATTTATTGTCAAAAAGAACATAATAAAATAAAATACATGATTCACCGAAAAATTTAATTTCAGGGTACCCGCCGCTGCAACGCGCGGGTACCCTGCTAGTGGTATATGATTTAGGCACTATTGTCTTTTTCGGTTTTGCCTCTTGCAAAAGGTAGATTGGAGCTGGATAAGTGCTCACATGCATTAAGAAAAAAACAACGTGGGACGGATTGCAAAGTTAAAATCTGATCTCCAATGTTTACTAAAAAGCAAGGGATCAAGTTGAGTTGGAGTTACACAAAACCAAGTTGGGTCGCTTTCTGTAGTACATCAAAGAATGGCCATTGTGGCTTCTCAATTGAAAAGATGTGAACAGTATAAAAAATGTGTGTGTGCATTCACATGAATAAAAAGAGTTACCATTATTTTATCTTTGTTCAAGGGTATTATTTCGCTGATACGTTGTTCTGTATTTTATATATTATGTTGACTATCTTTGAGCAGCAAATCAGTTTTGCTGATATGTTTGAGGGATGTTTGGTTCAGAATATGCAAAAAATGAGAATCGGTTGTGCACATGAACTGAATTTATGATAGTTATTATGGTTTATGAAATTGGTGGGCAAGTGTATGTAACGTTACCAAATACTTCTAAGCATCAACGCATTGCTCCCGCAACAACGCGCTGGCTAAAAGACTTGTTATTAGCTGAACATGAAAGGAGTAGTCCTCTTTAATTATTATAACTCTTAAAAAAACTAGCAACAAACAAAGCATTCTTGTTTAAAAACTAAATATATATTGACCTCACCTTGGGACCTCACAACTTTTGACCGCTCAGTAAATAAGCCTTTGTTTCTTCTACTTATAACACAGTAGTAGTAGTTTGACCACTTTATTTAACTTTTAAATATCTCCATCTTCTTTGTCACTTCGTGAGCTGCTGCAAAAATGTGCTGGCATACTTCCGGCCCATTAATTTTCTTTTCTTTCTTCCTTTTCCTTTCTTCCAAATGAATCTAAGTTGGTTCCTTATATATTTTCAATGTAGGCCCTAAATTACTTTATACATCGATTCTAAACCGAATCAATTCGGTGTCTAATGTGGTGCCGGGCACCACCTACAGTGGCTGTAAGTCCACCCCTGACTAAGAGACTCGAACCTGAGACCTCTCGCATGTGGTGATACCTCCTGACCAACTTTACTAGGCAGAAGTTGGCTCATGCACTTCTATTATATACAGGGCCGTCCCATTAATTTGAGTGGCCCGGTGCGAAATTATTAATGAGGCCCCGTAAATCACAAAAAGCTTGACTATTATAGAAAATTCGAAACATTATGTTATTATTGTTAAACACATCTCTTGTCTTTTTATATGCGGTTGTTGACTTGTAAAATAATACAACAGTTTATAAAGCTAGTGTTTTATATTTAATTTCAAAATATATCGTAGGTAAAAAAAAGTTAAGACATGTTATAAATACAAAAGAAAAAATGTAATTTTCTTTGTTATGGTGGTAACTGTAATAGAGATAAGGGGCCAAAATGATCCATATTACAAATACAAAGAAAAAAAAAATGATAACTTTCAAAACTAATAAGGGCAAAAGACAAAACAATTTTGAAGGGCCCCACCACACACAAGGCTTTCTTCTCCAACAAATCACAAAACCAGTTTCCACCATTGTTGTCTTTGTTAAACTCCTTTCTTTTTTTATAAAATTCTTCTATATTTCTATATTAAATCGTCTATTAACAGAACTAAACTTCAAAAACGAGTATATATACATTGAAGTTTTAGAAATTTTGAGGCCCCTAAAAAATGGAGGCCCTGTGCAGTTGCACTTCCCGTGCATGCCGAAATCCGGCCCTGATTATATATACACACAATATGAGGCTCGGTTCTGATTAGGTCATGCACCACTGATATATACGTATTTTGTGTATGTTTAAGGGGTATCTTTGCGGTAATGGCATGGGGCCACTCACGGGATGGCCTTGTATAAAAAGCAGGACATAGCAAGAAACTAGGCCAAAGCAACAACAGATTAAAAAACCTGGGCTAGAGCATTACATGGGTTATAGAACCACTCTATCAAAAAACAAGTTGACCAAATAGAAAGAACCCGATCGTAGATGAAAAATGGGAACAACAATGACGACTTATTTGATTTCAACAAATCACAAATGATTATAAATCATATAAATATAAAAGAGTACTGAACATAATAATTAAATAGTGTAATTCAAATTGTCACAAAAACATATCAAACCTTGAATCAATGTTGCAAAAATCGTGAATCTGTACTGAGGCGGTCGAGGGCCTTGTAGCGATTTTTAGCCGATTAATCGGCCCTAAACCTTGTAATCGCCGATTAATCGGCCGATTACCTTGTAAATCTCTCCAAGTTCCAGGGCCTTGTAGCTTGTAATCGCCGATTAATCGGCCTTGTAGGCCGACTTTTTGCAACACTGCCTTGAATACATTTACAAAGTTCATTAAATACCTCAAATTCACACACCAAATCTTCATATCATAAACAAATTAATCTCATCCGTGGCGATACATGTATCCATCTCTATGTATCATTAATCACTTGATATTCAATCATGCTTCATACCATCAAATCTGTATTACTTTCTTGAAATGCTGGTACACGAATAATCGCTTAATCCTACATGAATGCAAACGACGTACTCACGAAATTGAAACAGTTTAAAACTTAAGTTTAAGGATGAGGTGGCACTGGTATAAGGGGATGATGGAAATCTTTTTTAGGGATGGTAGGAAGAGGAGGAAGCTTAGGGAATGACAATGGTGGGCATGGTTTCTTATAAAATGGTGGGATTGATGGCAAGATTTTTGGATGTGGCTTGTAAGTTGGAAAAGGTGGTGGCAATATTTTTGGGTGTGGCTTGTAAACTGGAATTGGTGGAAGAAGTTTTGGATGCGGCTTATAGATTGGAATGGTTGGCTTTGGTATGGGCTTTGAAATCGGCTTTTGGCTAAGGCTAACACCTGGGGAGGGCATGGCTTTGATGGTGGTAGGGCTGTTGGTCAGGCTTGGCTTGGCTTTGGTTGGGGCTTTGGCTGGGCGTGGTCTGGGCTGGGCTTTTGGCGAGGCTTTGGCTAGGTCTCGGGCTTTGTTAGGCTCA
>LBNU01027294.1:22337-35060 GCA_014162995.1 Artemisia annua | reverse complement strand
AATGTCGAGTTCTAATAGTAGCTAGAACCAATCTCACGACACGACTTCGATCACTACACACCTTCTACACGACTTCACGACTTCACAACTTCACAACATCTTCACTACTTCACAACTTCATGACTTCTTCACTACTTCACACCTTCATGACTTCTTCACTACTTCACAACTTCATGACTTCATGAATCACTACTAAGTAAGATCATCTTGATCTACTTATTACATATACTTACACAACTTGTTTCTACAACTTCACATCAATACTAACTAGACTCTAATACTTCTTTGACTTGATGATAAGAAGTATTCTTCTCTTACACTTTGAATGGTAGAGGATTGGATCACTTGAAACAAAGATTAATAATCTTATGATCAAAAGGTTTTAGAAGATGTTTAGAGAGATTTAGATCTGAAAATTTTCGTGCAAGAGGTGAGAAAAATACCAGGTTTCAGGTGGTATTTATAGGAGAAAATTTCTGACAGAATCTGACAGGGGAGCGTGGCCGGCCCCCTTAATTCATGACCGGCCCCCTTAAAATTAAGGGGGCCGCCCAGCTGTAACGGCCAGATTTTCTGTCTTTTAGTGGGGAAAGTTTATTTGGTGAAAAACTAACTGATTTTGGTTAAAAATTTGAATTCATATATTTAGTATGATTTAAACATTTTCTTTTATTACCAAAATTGTTTTTCAAAAATATATAAAATGTTTATAACATTTTATAACATTTTCTTTTAATTAAAACATTTCCCTTTAATTACCAAAAGTGTTTTTCTAAAATATATAAAATATTTATAACATTTTATAAAATTTGTAATGTCTAAATAAAAATCCCTTTGATCATAAAATGTATTAGACATTTGTTTATACATACCTTAAGTGATTGTTGAAGCATACTCGAGACGTTGAGATGTCGAGAGATGTTGACGTATGAATGCATAGATGATTTGTGATCACAAGTAACTTAAACACTTTACGTTATGTGTTGTAACTTATATCTTTGTCATCATCAAAACATGAAGAGGATGTTTAGATTAAATATCGTAATATGAATATCATAATATTTATGCCAACAATCTCCCCCTTTTTGATGATGACAAACTATGTAAACTATAACTCATAGTAAAATGTATAAGTTACTTGTTTACACTTCTTCTCCCCCTTTTGTCGAAGCAAAAAGGTGGACTCCTAGACGAGACTTCTACTACACTTCAATACTTGTATAAGGCGAGCTTGCATCATCGTGAGTGAAGCCTTGACTATCACCAATGCTCCACCTTGGTGTATACTCCCCCTTGGTGTATGCTCCCCCTTGGTGTATGCTCAAAACTAGTTTTGGCTACCAAAGAATCGAGCTAAAAAAGTAATCCTACAAAACAAAGTTAGTAGAAAAAGAATGCACATATACATAATGATGATGATAGATATATGCATGACACTTATTGGGGAACAAGATATGGATGTCTAAGTTATATGGACTAAGAGTATGACACATGCAATTATTGTTTTTTAAAAAGAACAACCTAAATCCCGAAAAAATAATATGACCAATGCTTAAGACGTGACAATGATTAGGACCTAATACAGGGATTCGACCGACATATTTTGATGAAAGATGCCAAAATGAAGATGAGAATGATACGTTCGTAGAATTAATGAGGAAGGATGAGCATGAATGGAAAAGGGAAGGTGATGACAAAGGGTTGACAATGATGGTTTAGATTAATATATCGTTTGACAAAGGTGAATGATTGGGAATCATGGGATTTTTTTTGGGTGTTTTGTTGGTTGACGACCGAAGGTGGATATGTGAAATGAGGTAGCAATGTGGTATGTGTCAATTTACACATACCTTTTGACCTAAATAACGGACCAAAAGACCGAAAACCGACCAATAATTGCCAAATATACGTTGTTTGTGTTTTTGAATATGCAGGTACGGATATTGAGAAATGGACAAAAATCAAGCAAATATGCAAACACGAGCACGAGATTGGAAAGGTATTGAAAGCCGAGGTCGAGAAAGGATTTCTCATTGATGGATCACAATTATGCTCAAATTGGCAAAACAAGACCTTAAAGAATCACTATTTGGCAAGAATAGTCCTTGGAAGAAATTTACACAAGTGATCCGTAAAGTTTCTGAAATTACAAAATGGTCCTTGTGAATATTTAACCAAAGCTGCCAAGTCAACCTTTAATCCATAAATACTTAAACCCAAAAATACAAATCCATACAAATAAACAAACCCAATACCCAANATAAGAAAATCTAATTTCCGTACGCTTTTGCTTGTCCAAATCTGATCTACGAATTGCTAGTTTGACTGATTGCTACCCTGCACCATAGCCAGTGGCCCCTTTTCTCAGCTAGTTCATTAAGCCCATATTAGCTTCTTTTTGTCCGAATTTTGGTGTTGTGGATAGTTGATAGTACTGACTTGACAGGTTTGTGATTAGTTTGGACATTTGAGCTTTAGCCCTTAGCTTAATTGGCCCATCAATTAGCCTTAGAACTGTCCCCTGCACCAGAACCCATTGTTTTGCATCAGCCTATTCTAGGTTAGTTTTCTACTTATGAAGTGCTAGTTATAGGTAGCTAATTGTTTTATTAGATAGTTGATAGTATAGGATTTTCGTATCTTTGCTTACTTTTCGAATTGATACCTGTTTGTTTGCCTTATTCTAGACTGCTAGTTGGACTATTAGGCTGTTTTTGCTCAGTAGTGATTTGATTGGATTTGCTTATTACTGGGCTTTCTACTTATCATGGATACTTAATTTAGTATAGTTCAGCTTATTCAGATTCCCCTTAGAAGACTTTAGCTTATTTCATCTCTAGTTTAGCTCTTAGCCCTTTAAATAGCTTTTCATAGTTTTAAAATTTCCTTTTCATTCCTTAGTTTAAACTGTTTATTATTTTCGGTTCTTCTGAGATTATTATCGATTTACGAAAGAGTTGTTTTCACAAAAGTGTTTTTCAATATTTACTAATTTCCAAAAGAAAAATAGCAAAAATAAAATGTTTTTTCAAAAAGAGGTTCACTGGGTTCGAACCTTTGACCTCCCACACACCATAGCCTCAACATCACACGCAATAACCAGTAGCACCCTAGGGATTTCTCAATATAGTTTGCAAAATCAATTCTTTTATAACCTTTTTCCTTTATAAGCTTGTACAATCTGCTTTAGCTTATATTAGCTTATCAATTTTAACTTGTTCAAAGTTTTTAATTTTGTTAGATTAGGAATAGTTTTAAGTATTTACTTTTAAAATTTTCAGATTTATTTCACTTGTGTTGCTATTTTTAAACATTTAATTTCTTTTAAATAGTTTTTAAAACATACAATAAATAAATAAATAAATAAATAAATAAATAAAAAATCAAAAATATTTTCTTTTTCCTAAAATTTTCTTTTATCATTTAGTTTTTAGAAAAATCGTTTTCACGCCCGTAGGATTAGTCGAGCTTTACTTTCACTTTTTATTTTGCGCATGTACGTTTTTTTTAATTAGATTACGCGTTTTTAGTTTAGATTACGTTTTTAGTTTTGATTACTTTACGTAATTGTTTTTAGTGCTCTTTTATATGCTTTTCATTATCAATTCACTTTCCGTAGTTAATTTCTCTCATATTCACTTTTATTCAATTCACGATACGAGTCACGAACCAAAATCACAATTCCATTCAACCTTCGCTAGGACACGACCCGGGGAAATACTTGCCCGAGTATTTCTTTGATAAAATACACTATACTAAAACGATCACATCAAGTTTTTGGCGCCGCTGCCGGGGAAGGTTGAAGTGAATTTTGGTTTTCGGTTTTGAAAAATCGTTGTTTTGAAAAACCTTCCTTGTATATATTTTCTTTTATAAAAAGTAAAAAAATCAAAAATATTAAACACTTTTCCTAAAGTGTTTGCAAAATACCAAAAATATAATAAACATCCTCGGTCTTCCGTTGAAGGAGGGCGGTTGTAAACCAAATAAGTTCAAACGCAAAAAGAGATTGTGAAATTATTCGGTTTCGGATTACTTTAATTCTACAACCGACAACTTTGTTGCACGTAGATTTGAAGGAAACGATTTCGGGTGACCAATCGATCACAAAAAAAATAACAAAACAAAAGAAAAATACAAAAATATTGTGATTTTAAAGTTTTCTTTTAATATAAAAACCTAAAATATTTTTGTTTCAAAATTTGTTTTTCATTTTTCTAATTTCAAAAACACCAAAAATATTTTCTTTTTCAAAATTGGTTTTATATTTTGTTTTACTTTTATCTTAGTACGTTTTTACGTCATAAAAACCCAAAAATAATCTTCGTCTCCTCTTATGTGTTTAATTCTTATCTCTTTACCCTCTCATACCGTTTAATTCTTATCTTCTTATCCTCTTAACCGTTTGATTCTATCTTCTTATCCCTCTAATCGTTTAATTCTTATGGCGGACACGCGGACTTTGGAGGAATTACTACGAATACCCGTACGTTTTGAAAAGGCCATCGTTATTCCACCGATTCTTGCGGATGAATATCAAATAAACGTCGAGTTACTTAATTTCATCGATCCGTTCTTTGGTTTTGAAAACGATGATCCTTATTCCCACATCAGCAGATTTTACTTAATAACTGGAACTTTCAAAATAAATCAAGTGCCTGATGATGTGGTGAAGTTAATCTTGTTTCCGTTGACACTTAAAGGAGCAGCCAAGAGATGGCTTGATCATGAACCTCCTAATTCTATCACCACTTGGGATGATTTGGCATCAAAATTCGTGAATCGATTTTATCCTCATTCCAAAACGATTGCACTCAGAAAAGAAATCATTAATTTTCAACAACGTTTTGATGAGGCTTTTGCCGAGGCTTGGGAGAGATTTAAAGATTTAATGAGAAAATGCCCACATCACGGTTTTTTGGAGTTACACCAAGCCGATACGTTTTATAATGCTTTAACTCGATCGGATCAAGATTCGCTTAATACGGCCGCCGGTGGCAATATCTATTATCGAGCTCCGGACGACGTCTTGACGATTATCGAAAACAAATCGAAAGTTCGCCCGACACAAAGAAAACCGGTAGTAAGTTCCCAATGTCACTATGAAAAATCTTTTGGAGAATTACTAGCCAAAGAACAAGACGCTAATATGAATGTTAAATTTTTTGTTCACAATGACGATGGTGATGAGAATTCTATTCAAATAAGGGAATCTTATAAGTATTCGTCAGCTGCAATCACACCCGCCTTGCCGACTTTAGACCCAGAGGACTCTCTCATAATGGGGGACGAGCATCTTAGCACTATTCCGGAAACAGAATCGATTAATTCTAGTGTTGAGAACCTTGTCCCAATCCCAAGTGAGTCCGAGGGTATTCCTGATAATATGTGTGATTTGCTTCCTCTTGATGCTTCAAATGATCATTCTGAGACTTTCTCTTATTCTAACAATGACTATACATACTCCGAGGACGAAGAAAGTGATGATGACAAGCCTTGTAAAGAAGAAAACTCTAAGATCGATCTTCTCACTAAGGAATCTGCGGATACCTTGTCAATAGGGGACAAGGAAGTCGAAGTCAATCTTCTTGAGGAGATTGATGACCTTGTTCCAATCCCAAGGGTATCCGAGAGACCTTTCGATTCAATTTCAGAAACATTCGATACGACTATCACCAATCCTTTGTTTGATTTCGATTCTGAATTTACTCTTACAATCGATAATCCCATCTTCGACATTCGGAATGATGAGAGTGATGAGTCTGATACGGAACCCGAGCTTAAGGATATACATCATAAGAGTGATTCCCTTCTTGAGGAGTTCGCCGATGAACTCACTCATATTGATCCCATCCCACCGGGGGATGAAGACGATGTTTTTGATTTTGAATCCGATCTTAAAAAAATNAATTTACTCTTACAATCGATAATCCCATCTTCGACATTCGGAATGATGAGAGTGATGAGTCTGATACGGAACCCGAGCTTAAGGATATACATCATAAGAGTGATTCCCTTCTTGAGGAGTTCGCCGATGAACTCACTCATATTGATCCCATCCCACCGGGGGATGAAGACGATGTTTTTGATTTTGAATCCGATCTTAAAAAAATAGAATTTTTGCTTAATCATGATCCATCGATTGATTCTTCTTCTTGTCTCGAGAAGTTCGCTGGTGAACTTCCTCCCATCATAACTCCTCCAGAGTATGATTATCTTGAGGATGATCTTGACCCGGGGGGAGGAGTACTCTATCATAAGAGTTTGTTTACTGAAGAAACAATCCCGACCCTCCCTCCCGAGGTATTTGTTGAAAAGAGCGTTAATGATAAATTTGCTTTTAACGATGAAGATCTTATTCTGATTGTTATCAAGATCTTTCTTCCTTTCTTCACATTTAATGTGATTTCTCCTCTCCTCCACTCCATCGGGAGTGAGGATACCGTCTTTGGCCCCGGCATCTCCGTTCTTCGTGCCGGGTGTCCGTTCCATTTGCTCTCCCAAGATTAAGTAAATTCGGGGCGAGTCTAAGCTATACGACTCGTTAAAAAACAAGCGCTTCGTGGGAGGCACCCCATGCTTATCCTTTTATTTTCTTTTACTAACAAGTGACGTGAGGAGGGCGACCTCTTCCATTTCTCGTGCTCCGATTTATGAAGACTCTCGTGCTCGTTGTTTTGTCTCAACTCGAGTTTCATCATTCGTTGCTCATCCATATATCCTAATCTTATCGACTAACGTTTCTCTTTGGCATAATTAATAAATGGCCTTAGATTTTTGTAGGATTACCCTTACCTTTGAAACATTGAGGACAATGTTTATCTTTAGTCTGGGGGGGGGGGGTAAATCTTTGATTTGATTTGACCTTGCACTTTCACCTTTGTCGTTTACTCTCGCAACCCCGTTTTTCCTAAAAATTGAAAATTTTGAACAATTTTAAAGAAAATTGATGAAAAAATTGTGAAAAAGCACAAAAAAATGAGAAAAGTTGAAAATTATGCAAAAATTGAATAAGTGTTTTGACACCGTGTTGACTTTCTTGCTGGCGAGAGTAGGAATAAAATTTTGACTTGACCGGGCGTGTTGAGCCCTAACTTGTTCCCTTAACCAATGATGATCACATAGGCTTGTGCTAGTTTTGTACACAAGGAGCTACTCTTTTGTCGGCTCCCTTACATTACTTTATACATGCGCAGCTTAAAAGCTTTCGCTAGTCTTTTACATAAGAAGCTATAAAATGCGAATTCTTTTATTAGAATTTGCAAGTTTCCGTAATTGATTTTATATATGCGTAGCTTGATTATCGGCTAAGTATTCGCGAGTCTCATTATTTGAGAACTTTAAAAAAGCGAAGAACGAGAAATGATAGTGTTTATTTAGAAGTTAGATGCCATACGTGGAGTAGTGGTTCTCTTTAAAGCTCATCGAAGGTACTTGTGGTCTTTTGTTCCCATCAGCTTGTTTCACCCCATATCTTGTGTATAATAATTAAAGATGTCTCGGTTTTGACGAAATTTAGTTCTTTATCTTCTTAAGAGAATATTTGCTTGAAAAATCGGGTACACATCAAGGATACACGTCAATTGTGTTATGTTGTATTGAATTATGTTGTATTGAGTTGTACGTATGTGGTTTCGGAGCTACCCTTTAAAGCCCGGTATTCATTAGAGCTAAGGTGCTTTGAGACTTCGGATTGAGATCGGACCTTGGATCCTACTTCTAAAGGCGGTAGGTCTTGGATTGAAACCGTGAAGGTTCGGAGTCGAGAAGTTACTAAGGCAAGAAAAAGAAAAAAAAATGAAAAAAGTATGAAAAAAAGTGAAAAGTGAAAAATCAAAAGAAAGAATAATGATTTATGTTGAGATTTATGGATTATGAGCTTAAGTGTTAAGACTAAAGTTGGTAGCGCGTGAGGTGCATGCGAATGATCCTAGATCGGGCGCATGAGGTGCACGTGAAGGTACTCTCCAACTTATGTCTATTTTGATGTATTCCAAAGTCTTTGTGTATGTATCCAATATCCTTGATGTGGACCTCATTTTTCGAGCAAACCTTCTTAAGAGAAGATGACTAACTACTTAGCGTTGAAATTCTTGGTATCTTTATCGGACTAATTCATATTGGAACAAGAATATAAGAAGCAATTCATTTCTCAACTTAATTTAAAAAATTCTAGATACACTAAGATATGGGAACAAGAGGTTATTTCACAAGTAACTACGATGAGTAGTATTTACATCTAACTTGTAAATAAATGGTGATCTCGTTCATAAGCTTAGTTTGGGGACTTGTGAAAAATCAAGGACGATGAATTTTATCCTTATGGTCACTTTTCTATGAATCGTGTTTCTACTCTATGACCCTAAACGTTATTGAAAGATAATGAAAGTCGGCATATCGTCACCCGAATAAAGTGAAAAAATACAAAAATAGTAGTGTAAAGTTAGTACGTTGAATAAAATGGATAAACAGGGCGTTTTAGGGAATAAATGATTTTGAAATCTCTTTTGAACGTTCTCGCTACTTTTCAAAGTTAGTAGAAAGAGGTTTTGAAATTATTTACCTCAAAAGCGTGATTTGATCACATTGCGTGAGGACACGACAATATCTTAGTCTGGGGGATTTCGGTATGTGTCAATTTACACATACCTTTTGACCTAAATTACGGACCAAAATACCGAAAACCGACCAATAATTGCCAAATATACGTTGTTTTTGTGTTTTTGAATATGCAGGTACGGATATTGAGAAATGGACAAAAATCAAGCAAATATGCAAACACGAGCACGAGATTGGAAAGGTATCGAAAGCCGAGGTCGAGAAAGGATTTCTCATTGATGGATCAAAATTATGCTCAAATTGGCAAAACAAGACCTTAAAGAATCACTATTTGGCAAGAATAGTCCTTGGAAGAAATTTACACAAGTGGTCCCTAAAGTTTCTGAAATTACAAAATGGTCCTTGTGAATATTTAACCAAAGCCTCCAAGTCAACCTTTAATCCATAAATACTTAAACCAAAAAATACAAATCCATACAAATAAACAAACCCAATACCCAAGCCCAACAGCCCACTCCTATCTTTATCTTAACCCGAAACCCAAAACCCACCATACCCAGTCTTACCCCAAAACCCACCCAATAAAGTCAAAATAATATAAAAAAATGACACGCGCCTTTAATTTCCCCCAAATCGTTTTTACCCAGCCACCAGTCAAGAACCCTAATTTACCACCCCCATAATTACCCCAATCCCATCAATCATTTACCCAATTAAGGGTATAATGGACAAATCCCCACACCCTGACACCTTCTGACACAATGGGAATGATACGTGGTAGCCTTCTAGTGGATGGGACGCGTCACATGGATGATTTAGAAGCTTATGATTGGTCAGCACTTGTCACGAGGGATCTAAAGAGGATATTCCATGAAGATGCTTGCTTCTAAAGACCCCTCACTTCAGCTATAAATGGAGAGCTCTTACTCACAATTTCGTTGGTTAGCTAATTAGGAGTAGGAGTAGGAGTAGCTTAGTAATTTTAGCTTAATGAAACGTTTTATCAGCTTATTGTAATTCAGATTGTACTCATTTGAAGTTTTAATAAAAGTTTCTATTTAAATTCATAGCAATCTCAACTTTTAATGCATTTTAATTCTCAAATCAGCCTATAAATCTTTGTTTACTGCTCTGTTAAGCTCACTCAAGCTAAATACTAGCTTGTGGTGAGTAGTATTGTTTTGATTCTGCTTTAAAATAGTTCAATAGATTTTGGCCAACTTTAGTCAACGTTTGATGAATATGAAGATTTCTGGGTATAGAGATGATGCTCATGGTAGTTTATGGTGATTCTGAGATGGTGATTAGGCCTATCTAAAAGATAGGCTGTGGTTGATAGAGTTCCCTATTTCAGTTAGGGACACAAGCTTTGTAAGTCTCATTTTTCTATTTTCAAATTTTCAATCTGTTTAATAGTGTAGATCTTGTTATTTGTTGGATTACTTTGCATTTAGTTGGAATGGATCATGTTTTAGTTGTTAATGATTGTATCTGAACTTGTTTAATACATTTGTGTACTTGTTATTTGGATCTGTGATTTTATGAGTTAGTGTGTTTATGCTGAAGTTTTTGCTTGATTTGATCTCTGAGATTGATAGTTGATATTAGTTCTATCGTTTGAGTTGATTTGATTTCATATTTAGCTTAGTAGATTGCATAGTTTCTGCTTTGATTTGAGGATATGAGTTTTTGCTGGAATTTGTTGTTGATTACTTTTAATTTGTGCTCTGTTATGGTTCTGTGACTAAGTTTGATAATTAGAAGGTAGTATAGTTGCTTGAATCTGTGCCTTATAGTGTACTCAGATCTATAAGACGGTGTTTGGATCATTTGACTTTTGAGGTCAAAACTCACTTAGGACTTTAAATTGGATTTGAAATAGTATTAATCTGTTAATAGCAGTAGTTATTAGGTGATTTCTTTTGGTTTTGTTAAGTTCTGCTGATTTTGTATGAGATTTTAAGTTTATTTAGCTTTTAACTAATTTAGAATTTAGATATTGCATTTCTGATTTAGGTTGCATTCTGTCATCATGTGTTGTTGATTCTCAGTTCATATAGGCTATAAAATAGTTTTGCATTCACAGGTTTTGGTCAAATTCAGTTTTGCACATTTTCTCTTTACAAATTTTGCATTAGTTAAATCATATAGTAGTTTTCAAAAGCCTCACATCAGATAAGATTTAGAGTTTAATACTTTTTGAAAATCTGTAGAAGTTGATTTTATATGAAGCTTAGCTGTTTGTTTTCAATTCTCAATAAGAAAATCTAATTTCCGTACGCTTTTGCTTGTCCAAATCTGATCTACGAATTGCTAGTTTGACTGATTGCTACCCTGCACCATAGCCAGTGGCCCCTTTTCTCAGCTAGTTCATTAAGCCCATATTAGCTTCTTTTTGTCCGAATTTTGGTGTTGTGGATAGTTGATAGTACTGACTTGACAGGTTTGTGATTAGTTTGGACATTTGAGCTTTAGCCCTTAGCTTAATTGGCCCATCAATTAGCCTTAGAACTGTCCCATGCACCAGAACCCATTGTTTTGCATCAGCCTATTCTAGGTTAGTTTTCTACTTATGAAGTGCTAGTTATAGGTAGCTAATTGTTTTATTAGATAGTTGATAGTATAGGATTTTCGTATCTTTGCTTACTTTTCGAATTGATACCTGTTTGTTTGCCTTATTCTAGACTGCTAGTTGGACTATTAGGCTGTTTTTGCTCAGTAGTGATTTGATTGAATTTGCTTATTACTGGGCTTTCTACTTATCATGGCTACTTAATTTAGTATAGTTCAGCTTATTCAGATTCCCCTTAGAAGACTTTAGCTTATTTCATCTCTAGTTTAGATCTTAGCCCTTTTAAATAGCTTTTCATAGTTTTAAAATTTCCTTTTCATTCCTTAGTTTAAACTGTTTATTATTTTCGGTTCTTCTGAGATTATTATCGATTTACGAAAGAGTTGTTTTGACAAAAGTGTTTTATTTTTGCCTTATTTACTAATTTCCAAAAGAAAAATAGCAAAAATAAAATGTTTTTTCAAAAAGAGGTTCACGGGGTTCGAACCTGTGACCTCCCACACACCATAGCCTCAACATCACACGCAATAACCAATAGCACCCTAGGGATTTCTCAATATAGTTTGCAAAATCAATTCTTTTATAACCTTTTTCCTTTATAAGCTTGTACAATCTGCTTTAGCTTATATTAGCTTATCAATTTTAACTTGTTCAAAGTTTTTAATTTTGTTAGATTAGGAATAGTTTTAAGTATTTACTTTTAAAATTTTCAGATTTATTTCACTTGTGTTGCTATTTTTAAACATTTAATTTCTTTTAAATAGTTTTTAAAACATACAATAAATAAATAAATAAATAAATAAAAAATCAAAAATATTTTCTTTTTCCTAAAATTTTCTTTTACCATTTAGTTTTTAGAAAAATCGTTTTCACGCCCGTAGGATTAGTCGAGCTTTACTTTCACTTTTTATTTTGCGCACGTACGTTTTTTTAATTAGATTACGCGTTTTTAGTTTAGATTACGTTTTTAGTTTTGATTACTTTACGTAATTGTTTTTAGTGCTCTTTTATATGCTTTTCATTATCAATTCACTTTCTGTAGTTAATTTCTCTCATATTCGCTTTTATTCAATTCACGATACGAGTCACGAACCAAAATCACAATTCCATTCAACCTTCGCTGGGACAAGACCCGGGGAAATACTTGCCCGAATATTTCTTCGGTAAAATACACTATACTAAAACGATCACATCACAATGACTCGACAACACTTGAAGCTTGGATTTCTTCTTTGTGTTCTTCACTTGTTAGATAGTGGAAAAGAAGCATTTCATAATGAAATTCACTTGGATTTTTTTGACTACATGGACAAGCATGTTTATGAGTATATGGATATGACGGTTGCCCTTTGATTCAAAGAGCGACACAAGGATGAACATGGGTTTATGTATCATGAGAGATGGTTTGACTTTCAGGGATTTAAGTTTTGGTGGTGATGACGCACTTAGTGGAATGTAGGGAATGGTTACATGGTTGAATCTTCTCGTGAAGATGACTCGGTGGATTTATTGGTTAAGATGGAAAATTAGGATCAAGTGGAGATGACTATGTGGAAGCGAAAGAGTGATGTTCAAGGAAGGTGGTGGTGACA
>LBNU01027294.1:11397-21902 GCA_014162995.1 Artemisia annua | reverse complement strand
GTAAACTAGCGTTAGGTATATTTAGAAAGAACCATTTAATCAAGTTGGAGAATGAGTATGAGACTTTTATTAGTGGTGCTCAATTAAGGCTAAACACGACCATTTTTACGGGTTACACACACCCAACTTCTCACATAGAAGCAATTCAACCGTTAGGTTAAATTGATTTTCTAGTCAATAGATTCTCTAGTAGTCATTCTCCTTTTAGAAGAAATTGAGTTCCTAAATTTACCTAACGAAGGGTACCAAATATGAAGTTTGCTAGATTCACTAATACTTGGCTTAATGCGACTCAAACATCATGTTTTTATGAAGGTAAATCTAGATGTATTTTACTCACGATCTCAATGGCGATGTGTTGAATGTTTAGATAAGAGTAAATAAAATGTTTTAATCTTTTGTTCATGATTTACCGGTTGTTTGGTTTTGATGGCATATTATTAGATTTAATAAATGTGCTTGATTTAAGAATACTCCTTAGCATATCTTGTGAAATGTATCTCATTAAGATTATTTATCTTAAATGAGTTTGTGATTCTCAAGTGATATTAAAAACTAGACATTTTAATATTCTTAAACAAATATTATTTTCTTTGATTTTTGCCAATGTTATATACCATAATTTAACTAGTAAAAAAATGACTTTTACTTGTTTATGCGTTGTGACAAATTATTTTTCAGTTCTAATAACTTATATTATTTCACAATGGAATGTGTAGTGTATTATCTTGTAACACAACCATTCATGCCACAAACAAAATAAAATTCATAGAATATATTGTGTGTATTATTCTTACATATGTATTTTAGCTTGGAGTGATGATTTTAAGTAGTGTGAGCAAAGTTTACATATGTTGTTAGTTTGCTCATGTTTGGTTTTTCGGAGATGACGCATTTATCCATTGTACTATAATGTAAATTGCTTGAATATTTCGGATGAAACATCCAAGTTGTCAATCCTACTTCATTGTATATTTTATGCATATATTTGCTAAATATTTGGAACACAACTATTGAACATGTAGACTCAATATGACATCATATTCACAAGTGTGAGTTATGATCCGATGCATATTCTTATCGTCTTAGAAAAGAATTTTGTTATTTTCATATCAATCGAGTGTGATTGAGTATGTAGATTCAAGACTATATCATTTGTTGTAATTTGATATAATCTTGAAACTAAACAAATAACCATCCAATTTCTTGTCCACACTCAAAAACATGTCAATTAGATTTGATGAATATATCAACCATAATTTGAATAATGAATTGATACAATATCAAGATCTTTCTTGACCCTCACGAACACTCATTTAAAATAAATAGACATTTTGATAGTGTGTTCCATTAATCCTAAGATTATTTATGAGTGAGGTTAGTGAACGATTGAAAGTTGACTTATTACCTCATGATTGTTATATGTTTTGTTTATGTGAAAGACTATTCATTGTTACGTATAATGAGCACACTTAGATTTTGAAAATACTTTTTCTTCTATATAACTACTAATGTTTTAAAATGATCCAATTTCTCTTATTTAAACAACCCAAGGTAAAACAAGGTAATTTGTTGAAAATGTTTAAGTGTGTTGTTGAGAATAAGTTAAATTGTTTGAAATATTTAGGTGACTAAATTTAACTCATTTACAAGATGTTTGAGTAACATTAAGCCATCTATACCTATATGCAATGCAAGCATATTATAACAATCCTAACGCAAGAAATCTAGCATAAGATCTAGTTAAGTATAAACCGGAAAGCTAGCTATAAACTAATAGGGCACATATGCTTAGATATACCATTAGCTAAACTACAAATAGCAACAATCATCTAATATATTCAATTAAGAAAATAAAGTCACAAAGAAGTTCACATAACACATAAAACACTTGTCGTCGTTTTGTGTATTATATACACCAATGTTTACTCAGCTCGATTTTATTTGAAAATAAAATAGTTTCCCATTCTATAATTTAATTAAGATCAATATTTTGAAAACATAAATACTTAATTTTTCAAAATTATATCAACTAGGAATGCCCAACTTGAAGGAAAAGGTAAAACAAAAGTTTTACGTTAAAACGAAACACAAAATTTTGACCACCGTATAGTATTTTGATTTTCTTACTTATTTAAGTTTGTAATGGTTACTTGTAAGTATTTTTAAATGAAAGTAGACTCGATTACCTTTAAAACGCCGGGTGGCACGACTTCTACGGAGTTACGGTTAATTTTATATGATTTTTCAAAGTTTCTGAAAATCTGTCGAACAGACAGGCGGACCCATTTGGTGCTTAAAAATGCATTTTTTGTTAAAAATTATTTTCTAACTTTGTGGAAATGTGTGAAACTTTCTGAGTTTAATACCGAACATATAATACTTATTTTAAGTATAATTTTATCTCGAGCTAGTATAATTAGTGTATATAATAACAAAACTAATACAAGTTAATCAACAAAACTTCTTCTTTGACTTGATGATAAGAAGTATTCTTCTCTTGCACTTTGAATGGTAGAGGATTGGATCACTTGAAACAAAGATTAATAATCTTATGATCAAAGGGTTTTAGAAGATGTTTAGAGAGATTTAGATCTGAAAATTTTCGTGCAAGAGGTGAGAAAAATACCAGGTTTGAGGTGGTATTTATAGGAGAAAATTTCTGACAGAATCTGACAGGGGAGCGTGGCCGGCCCCCTTAATTCATGACCGGCCCCCTTAAAATTAAGGGGGCCGCCCAGCTGTAACGACCAGATTTTCTGTCTTTTAGTGGGGAAAGTTTATTTGGTGAAAAACTAACTGATTTTGGTTAAAAATTTGAATTCAAATATTTAGTATGATTTAAACATTTTCTTTTATTACCAAAATTTTTTTTTCAAAAATATATAAAAATGTTTATAACATTTTATAACATTTTCTTTTAATTAAAACATTTCCCTTTAATTACCAAAATTGTTTTTCTAAAATATATAAAATGTTTATAACATTTATAAAATTTGTAATGTCTAAATAAAAATCCCTTTGATCATAAAATGTATTAGACATTTGTTTATACATACCTTAAGTGATTGTTGAAGCATACTCGAGACGTTGACGTATGAATGCATAGATGATTTGTGATCAGAAGTAACTTAAACACTTTACGTTATGTGTTGTAACTTATATCTTTGTCATCATCAAAACATGAAGAGAATGTTTAGATTAAATATCGTAATATGGATATCATAATATTTATGCCAACAGAAAATTCCCGAGATCGCTCACTAATATTATTGGATCATTACCCGACTCTCAAAACTCACTAAGTGGGCCTACGTGACCCAATGGGCCACTTAAAACCCAACAGCAGCCAAACGGACCCTTTTATATTTTTTTTCTTTTCTTTTCTGCTGGGCTAGATGAAACCCAAAGCCCACCAGGCTTTAAAAGCCCAAACGCACCCTTTATAATTTTATTTTTTTTCTTTCTTTTGTTTCTGTCGCGACACATACCCAAACCACCCCTATTTTCTTACGATTTCGACACACAACACCAACATGTTTTTACCTAACTCGATTGACTACCTAGCAAGGAATGGAGAATGATAATATTTGAAACCTCACTCACTCGTTTACTACCTAAGAAATGACCCAAGCAAAACACAAAACTCATCCCTTGAAGAATATTACACAACGTGTCACATTATTCCTACGAGCCTCCCATGCTCCCCAATGACAACCAAACGAACACTATACATCTTGTAAGATGTCAGGAATGAATAGAGATTGTATGACACATTCTCTTTGTGTTTACTTGCGATTGGATGAAAATGTGGTGCCACACCACAACAACGAGCCAACACACAACACTAGAGACTTTTTTACTTATCCTCACACTCCAAACTCACTATATAAACCTCCCCATGCAAAGCTCAGTTGATATCATACACTAAAACATACCAAATTTATAAATACGTGAAGCATACAAGTTGATTTGGGACGAAAGGATTGCCTAGTGTACGAGGGGTTAGAAGCAAGTCAAGAGTACCACATTTGCTCGTTTTGAACCTTTGGAAGGTCGTGTACCAAGCTACGTTGATCATTCGTACCAACTTGATCCATACGTACCATTTTACCCCACCCCTAGAGGTGAGGTGAGAATTTGGAGTCCTTTGTTATTTTTCTTCATTTTATTTCTTTGATTTTGCACGTATACTTTGTCCTTCTATCTCGTAAAAATATAAACATAACATATACATTTTATTCGACATCTTAATTGTTCACCATGCTAAAAAACGAGATACATAAAGTTTCGAACCAAATAACAACATTTACATAATGTATTTGACACATTATTATGTCACCTAGACCCATTCGTATAAAATCTCAACACTTAGAAAAATTCTAAGTGTTGGAACAATTTTAATATATGATTTTGACCAATCATTTTGGCCTCGCCATTTATAAATTCGACACATGACCACACCTTTTTATGACTCGACCTCATTGACACCTTGGTAAACAAACAGGAAACGTATTTTGCTCGACCTAATGAACTCATATAAGCAGTTTGCTCGACCCTTTTTGAATCGACCAAATCAGTTTTTCTATAAAACTTTATAAGTTAACGTGGGCTTATAGGCCCATTAAGCTTATTTGATAAGCTGACCATATAAGCTCTTTCGTAACATTTTTAGGACATAAAAATAAGCCTAAGTCCAGGCCCAAACCTTTCGTAAACCCATTAGATCTAAAAACGTTAATGGGCCCTTAATATGTCTCGTTAAGGCCCATTAAGTATAAAAATTGATTTTTCAAATAATAAGCTATCGTAATAAGTTAAATAAGCTGTTCTGAGCTTAAATTGAAAATAAAAATGTTAAACTTTTAATTTGGTGAAATTTGGACTAAGTTTGCAAAATTTTCGTAACCGAGGACTAAAACTGCCAAAATGGAAAACTTTGGGTCAAAACTGTCAAACTGATTTTTCTGAGTTACAAACTGTAATTAATGAAACTTTTGGGTATTAAATGCTAATAAGGATACTATTGGACTTAAAATGTAATAATATTTAACTTCGGACTAACGGTGTAAAATTTATGTCGTTAGGGTTAAAAGTGTAACTTTGATAAAACTTGAAGGATTTTCTGTAAATATTATTTTATAAAAATAATATTAATGTTTTATATATAAAAACAAATATTTAATATAAAACTTTCATAAATTTAACTTATATATATACGTTATATATTTTGCAACTATAATTAAATTTAACAATATAACGGTATGTTATTTCTTCTCTTTTAACGATACGTATATCCGTCTTCTTTTATAAATTACAATCATGACTTATCGTCTAAAAACCTTGACTTGATATAAAGTTTCCATCAATCATCGATCATTGTACTTACAAATTATATGTATATATAACTTTATTTTTGAACTTTAAGCATTAAAACAAACATGAGTTTTGTTCGTAACTGAATGACTAATATTCGAGATAAAACCAGACTTAGACTATCAATTGAAACTTGCATTATCTTTTAGGTTGTGTGTGAAGCCGTTGCCTAGCATCGTTGAGTTTATGATACTACTACATCTACTGTACAACTAAGGTGAGTTCATAGCCCACTCTTTAACTATTTTCCCGTGGGGGGGATACATGCTTAAAACACGAACACAAGTATTTTATACCAGGTATTATGATACCGTCAGGCTAACGTTATTTGCTTAAGTTGCTATTGCTAAAAGTCCCTCGATCATGAACCTTAATCACTTGCAGGGTGAACGTAAATAAGTGTGGATAGTACTATTAGTGATTAACATTCCTCGTTTGGTCGTTAGAGAAAACACCAGGCGCACTTTATTGTTCTTATAATAGGTTATTGGCAAATACCTATCTTGGGGGCCTACTACTCACCGTCATAATTTGAGATTATGATTGGCTGTTAATCGTTGCATGTCATGAGCTTAAGGCAATAACAGGAACATTGATTTTAAACTTGTTGATTGCATGTGATTGCAATACATTCTTTAACTTGTGGTTCAAACTATTAAACTTAAACCTATGAATATCACTCAACTTTATGTTGACTTTAGCATGTTTATCTCAGGTCACTAAATAAGACGGAACTTGAAGGCACGGAGTGGGCATAAACACAGCATGGAATTTAATAAACTATTTTATTATTTTCAGAATAAAACTTGTTCTCTAACTTATGAAATGTCATGTTCTTTGGATATTTGGTATTTTGAAATAAATATAACTTTAAAACGTCACTTTGTGTCGTTTTCTGTAATTGTAAGAAAGATCCTCTAGGTAATACCCCGAAAAGCTTCCGCTGTCATTACTAAGTCTTCCGCTGCTATTGACAATTTTGGGGGTGTTGTAGATTGGTATTCAGAGCTACAGTTATAGAGAACCAGGTATTTTTAAATACTGGACTATAACTAGGTTTTCAGAAACGGACCATTTTTACAAAATACCACTTCACGCCCTCCGTGCCTACATTCCAACATTCGGTAGAGATGTTTCTTCTCATTTTTATAACTTGATATATGCTTACTTGATATGATTATGCTAATAACTATGTTTACTAATCGGGATTATTACAGTACCATGTCTTCAAACCCCAACTTCATTGATTTGTTATCGGATCCGGAAACTGAAAGCTCTACACCTATTGTCTCAACTCTTGCTCCAACTCCAATGTCTGTGTCACCTACAACGGACAAAAATATGGAAAGTCAGCAATCCTTACCTGCACTTAACTCTGAGGCTTCTCCTCAAGCATCATCTGGTCCAATCAGACGTGGTAGGCAAACTCCTCCATTCCAGCCTTATGAACCAGCCTCTGCTGGAAAAGTTCTTTCATATGCTGAAGAAAGGGAAATCTGTGATTATACCGAATGGAAAAATAAATTGCTCCATCTGCAGAACCAGTGATACTACCTACTGTATTCTATCAGCAGACTACTACTGTACCAGTGACATTCACCAGTCCACCACTAGCATCTCCACCTGTAACCACCCGCAGCACTCCTCTGCCTTACCGACAAAGGACTTACCAGATTCGTCCTTCCTCCTCAGATCCTTATTCTCAGGCAAGAACAAACCATCACAGTAAGGCTCGTAAGCGAGTCAATGCTCGCAAATGGTCATTTCTACTACCAATCCTCAAATATTGGAGATCTCAAGAGGGTACCCCCACTAACAGGGAACTTGGGGAAGGTTCATCAGTTGCTGCATCCAGGATCCTTCCAGTCACTGGAGAACCCATCCACCGCACTATACCACTCTTGGCAGCTAGGTTAGTAAGACATGAGGATAGGTTAGACGCCATAGCCAGCCTAGTAAACAACATCCCTAATGAGCAAGTGGAAATCATGTCATGTGAAATAGAACAACTTGTAATGGGGCACTTGGAGATGGGAACCATGATAGAACAACTGAGTGCACAATTCGGTGAAGCAATGAAATTCATCGGATTACTTTGTACTGCTAGCACTACAACCAGGGCCATCATGAGTGATATAGATCAAGTACTCGACACCACAAGAGCCCAAGTTATGTCTCTGCGATGTGCACAGCAAGAAGCACAAGCTAGAGAGAGAGATCGAGACCAAACTATAGAAACCATGGCCACCACAATTCAGGAGCTACAACGTCGTCTTGATGACAACCAAGGAAAACCTTAGAAACCATAGATTGTCGACATAGCTTTACCCTCATCACAATAATAATTTGTATTTGAATAATCCATGGGATATATCAACAAGAAGGAATAAGTGATGTAAACGCAAACGACAATCTAATCTATGATGTTATGCTTACTTTATTTTCATATGTGTTATAATATCGTATATTACATCGTGATATATGGGTCACTATTATAACTTTAAACCTATTGACGTTACTAAAATAGTCTAACACAAGATGGTTATTATGAAAATTCTAAACATATACTCTCATTTTTAGGAATATGGCACCTAGAACCAGGAGAACCACTACCACTACCCCGTCAGCAACCATGACCCCGACAGAAATTTAACAAGCAATCGCCGGCGGAATCAATGCAGCCTTAGCCGAACAAGCAGCTACTGCCCGAAATGAAGGCGCTGGCACGCAACCGGCAAGGAATGTCGCACCCGCACCTCGCCAATGTACCTATAAAGACTTCACGGCTTGTCAACCAACGTTCTTCATGGGTACTGAAGGAGTAACTGAACTCGCCCATTGGTTCGAGAGATGTGAAACAGTATTCCAAAGGAGTGGATGTTCAGAGAACAACAGGGTCACGTTCGCCACAGGAACCTTAATGAATGACGCTCTATCTTGGTGGGCCGCTACAACTCAAACCTTAGGCACCAAAGCAGCATACCGACTCTCTTGGACGGAATTCAAAGACAAAATCCTAAAGAAATACTGTCCTCGATCCGAGTTAAGGAAATTGGAAGATGAGTTCCATACCCTTGCAGTCAAAGGAATTGATCTCAAGGCTTACAACAGGAGATTTCATGAACTTAAGGCGTTGTGTCCTTCCATCGTGCCAGATTTAGAGAAAACTCTGGAGAAATATGTTGAGGGTCTTCCCCGAAGCATCGAAGGAAACGTCACAGCATCTAACCCACCATCACTAGAACTCGCAATGGAGTTAGCACAGAAACTTCTGGACCGTGAAGTTAAGTGCAATGAACTCAAAAGGAAATTAGATGAAAAGAGAACCACCCACCATCAGAACAATGACCATTACAACAACAACCATCGCAACAACAACCATCACAACAACAACAACAAGAACAACCAACAATACCACTAGAATAAGAACGCTCATCGTCAACAGCAAAACCAACGACAAGAGCCCCCTAAGGCTTATACGGCAGTAAATGGCAATGGATACCAAGGTCAAAAACCACAAAGCAACCGATGCAAGCTCCACCACAATGGTGTTTGTACAGTAAAATGCCAAAAAATGCCAAAAGATAGGTCATGCCACAAAGGATTGTAGGAGCCCTGCTACCGGCAGCAACCTACAAAACGTAGCACCAACGTGTTACTCATGCGGAGAAACGGGACACTTCAGAAATCGCTGTCCAAAAGGAAATGGTCAAAACAACGCACAAGCAAGAGCATACGTAATGGGAAATGACAACACACCGCAAAACCCTGACATCGTCACGGGTACGTTCTTACTAAATCATCATAATGCTAGAATATTATTTGATTCAGGAGCGGATAAAAGTTTCGTGTCAGACACGTTTGCCCCTTTCGTTAACTCTACCCCTTCTAAGCTAAACACCACTTACGAAATAGAAATGGCAAATGGAAACTTAATTAGCACCAACACTGTCCTGAAAGATTGTACCTTAACTCTCGTAGGAGAACCTTTTCCCATTGACCTGATGCCTGTCCAACTCTGTAGTTTTGATGCTATTATCGGCATGGATTGGTTATCCAAACATCATGCTAGAATTCATTGTGACGAGAAAGCCGTACACATCCCTCTTAAGGATGAAATCCTCATTGTCCATGGCGACAAGAGTAAAAACCGATACGGAATCATCTCATGCCTTAGAATGATGAAACACATGAACGAAGGATGTCAAGTATTCATGGTTCATGTAACGGAAAATAAGTCGGCAGAAAAACAACTTCAAGACGTACCTATCGTTAGGGAATTTCCTGAAGTATTCCCTGAAGATTTGCCCGGTCTTCCACCAACCCGTCAAGTAGAATTTCAGATTGAACTAGTGCCTGGAGCGGCACCAGTGGCAAAAACACCTTACAGGCTAGCACCTTCTGAAATGGAGGAATTATCGGAACAACTGAAGGAATTGTCCGACAAAGGTTTCATTTGACCAAGTTCATCACCCTGGGGAGCCCCAGTTCTATTCGTTAAAAAGAAAGACGGATCATTCCGAATGTGCATAGATTACCGAGAATTGAACAAACTCACTGTGAAGAACCGATATCCTTTACCCAGAATCGACGATCTGTTTGATCAATTGCAAGGATCGAGCGTATACTCAAAAATTGATCTAAGGTCGGGATACCATCAACTAAGAGTTCGGGAGGAAGATATTCCCAAGACAACATTCAGAACACGTTATGGACACTACGAATTTCAAGTGATGCCATTTGGTCTAACAAACGCACCCGCAGTGTTTATGGACCTAATGAACCGAGTATGCAAACCATATTTGGACACATTCGTGATAGTATTCATAGACGACATTCTAATCTACTCTCGTAACAAAGAAGAACATGCCGAACATTTGAGAACTATCCTAGAGTTACTTAGGAAGGAAAAGCTGTATGCTAAATTCTCAATCAATAGTCAAGGTATTCACGTGGATCCTGCAAAAATAGAGGCCGTTAAGGACTGGTCATCACCTACAACTCCCACAGAAATACGTCAATTTTTAGGTCTTGCAGGTTACTACCGGAGATTTATTGAAGGTTTCTCTAAAATCTCAAAACCATTGACCAAATTGACTCAGAAGAATGAAAAGTATATCTGGGGACAA
>LBNU01027293.1:142623-165234 GCA_014162995.1 Artemisia annua | reverse complement strand
GTAATGAAATCTAAGTAAACACTATTCTCCACCACTGATTCTCTCTAAAACAAAAAAAATACAAAAAATATAAGTAGCTTAGAAGTAGATAACTTGGGTTAGTTGACTAGCAACTAATTCCTCCCTATCCTCCAAAACCAGAGATTTTACTGCTTTTATAAAATATAAAAATCCAAAAAGAATCTTCCTCCACCCTTAGACCTAGATTAGAGTAGCTTTTAGCCTAACGAACACTATTCCCTGTGAGAGAACGATCAATCCCCCGGTACTTGCCACTTCACTATACTACATCGGTCAGGTACACTGCCTGGTGGGGATTGCAGCTTCTCGAGATCCCTCGAGAGGTAAAACGTAGTGCGTGTTGCAATCCACGCGCATCACTAGGTGTCATTTAACACTAATATAAAAGTAATTACAACAAATGATTGTTCCACTTCAATCAAAATAAGCACGGAAATTATACACTAGCACCTCACAAATAGTGTTTGGATACTCACATCTCTCGGGTATTATAAAAGTATATATCACAAATGAAAATGGAAAATATCTCTCACTACCTGTCATAGCACATAGATTACCATAGGCTTGGGAAAGGATCAAAAACCTCCGCCACTTTGGCATAAGCACCTAAGATAAACTATCAAAGAGGTCTTTCAAAGGGTTGTAACGTTAGGTGTAAGGATATGATAAACACGGTTTTGTTGGATAAAGGCAATCTTTACCGGTGGCGAGTTAATCATCTTAGTAAATTACATGTACAATGTGGCGTTGGTAAGCCAAGACTCGACTCGACTTAAGCTAATAAAACAAAATAACAAAAACATAAAAGGGAATGGATAGAATTGGTAGGAAGAGAAGCACTCAACTTTAGTGCCCATGTGTGTACCGGTAATACTTAGATTCTAGAACTTGCGTTAGTGACCATTCCGAGTCCACAAGTGAGACTACATTCGTGTAGATTAGGATTAACTACATGATAAGAGGCATTAGGATAACCCTTGTTTTAAACCTGTATTATAATTACATTGGCTACATTGGTCAAGTAATTCTCCCACACCTTTGCGATGTACCCATCTTTGGTACACGATACCCCTAGTACACCCCTCAGAGCCTATCCCTTTCGTTTCTAACTTTAAGCATCATACTTAAAGGAAGAATTTGTTTACAATCCACCCCAAATGTGCAACCAAATCGCCTTAGCCTACCTTGTATGCACTCACCTTTAGTGCATTATTGTTATTTGTTAAACCCTTGTCAATTATCTAATTGGTTACATTGTTGCTAAGTCGAGTCATATCTTGTACATATTGTTTTGGGATGATTGGGACTCATGGGTAAAGTACTAGTGTTATGGAGTAATGGGGAAGAACATCATTTATTACCCCCATATGTGCTAAACGTTTTCAAAAGTACTCCAAGTGTTTTAATTATTTCAATTCGAGTCGTAGAATAATAAATGTAAAGTATGTAAAAGTTCAAGTGTAAAGGGAAAGCTTAATCCCCATTGATGTATTATTTTGGATGGTAGGGTAAAAAGGTATTCAAAAAAAAATCAAAAAATACAAAAAATTAGAAAAAGAAAAGAAAAAAACATACGGACTACCATCCACACCTATCTTTTATTTCTTAGTCTTGTTTTGTTTTGTTTTTGATAGTTTATGATTGAGTCTAGTCTTGGCTTGGCAACGCCACTTGTATATGTAACTAAATAAGATGATTGACTAGCCACCAGTAAACTATCCCTTATCCAACCAAACCGTGTTTTTCCATATCCCTAAACCTCCCGTTATAACCCTTTTGTAAAGCCCTCTTTGATAGTTATCCTAGGTGCTTACGCCTTAGTGGAGAAGGTTTTGATCCTCTCTCAAGCCTATGGTAATCTATTTATTATGACAGGTAGTGAGTGATATTGTCCATTTCCTTTACATTATATCTACATATTATCAACCGAGAGATGTGAGTATCCAAACACTACATGAGAGGTGCTAGTATATTTTCTCCGTGCTTATTTTGAGTAAAGCGGAACGACTAAATCTTGTAATTACTTTTAAGTTCGCATTAAATGACCTCTAACTTGTTTTTCAATTGGGAATAAAAGCGCATTTGCTTGAGGACAAGCAAATCTCAAGTGTAAGGGTATTTGATGAGACGAAAAATGTTACGTTTTTAGGGGTCGGTTTGAGTCCTAATTCGTATGTTTTTGGTTTGGATTTCACCCAAAGTCGTTTCTTTTCTCATTTTAGGTACTTTTGAAGGGAAAATCACAAAAGAAGCATTTTCGGGCGTTTTCGGAGTGAAAAAGTGCGGAAAACAACAAAAACTCAAAAGACCTTGAAGATTACAGAAGGTGACGCCGTCACACTCTACAAGGTGACGCCGTCAGGAACAAGTGAAGTCCAGAATTGGAAAAATACTCGTGACGGGCCAGAGAGTTCGTAGTGCAAATTGGTGACGCCGTCAACCAAGGCCGTCAGATCTGGAACCAGCAATTATGACCACGTCAAGGAAGGCCGTCTGAAAACCCTAATCGCCGAGCTGACGACGTCACCTATTGGGTTGACGCCGTCAGCCCGCGTTTTCTATATATATAGAACGATTTTTCTTTACTTTATATAACTTTGGAGAACTAGAGTCGAATTTTGGTGTGAAGAACTTTAGGGTTAAACCCTAGTTCGTGTATTAGTGACCTTAGAGGGTATCCTAACCCCTCTAACTTGCATGTTTAATCCAAGATAAGTCTTTATTCATACAATATGTCTATGTGTTGTGTGATTTATGCTTGTACTTGTCTTTCTTTTAACATGCTAGGCTAATTTACTTTGTGTTTGCTTAGATCTAATGAAACCTAACTATTGATTATCATGTGATGTGTATGTTGTGATTGTATTTGGATGAATGTTTCATCTACGTTAGACTAGAGAAAACTGGCTAATCTCCTATACGGTAACAAGCTTGAACGTCTTTAGAAACGTGAATCGTATGTGCGTTATCGATTTTAAGGTAGTATTTCATGCATAGGTTGCTATCGGTGAGCTCATGATAGGATGCTTGACGTATCGTCATAGAGTGAGGTAGGAACTTATAGAGTTAGGGAATTGAACGCACTCCCTACGACTTGTTAGGAATACACCCGTCATCCACGCAAACTCAACATACTAATTACATGGTAAAAGATAGTTAGGGAGTAATGAAATCTAAGTAAACACTATTCTCCACCACTGATTTTCTCTAAAACAAAAAAATACAAAAATATAAGTAGCTTAGAAGTAGATAACTTGGGTTAGTTGACTAGCAACTAATTCCGCCCTATCCTCCAAAACCAGAGATTTTACTGCTTTCATAAAATATAAAAATACAAAAAGAATCTTCCTCCACCCTTAGACCTAGATTAGAGTAGCCTTTAGCCTAACGAACACTATTCCCTGTGAGAGAACGATCAATCCCCCGGTACTTGCCACTACACTATACTACATCGGTCAGGTACACTGCCTGGTGCTGCAAGCTTCTCGAGATCCCTCGAGAGGTAAAACGTAGTGCGTGTTGCAATCCACGCGCATCAACCGCCTTCATTCGAAACAAGCTACCTAAGAAATTAGACGACCCGGGCTTGTTTGTCCTACCATGCAAGATTGGTAATTCGGAGGTTTATGACACATTAGCCGATCTTGGCTCAAGTCTTAACCTACTTCCACTACCTCTCTACACCACTCTCAAACTAGGAAAGTTAGAAGAAACCGAGGTAATAATAGGTTTAGCGGATGGAAGTGTAGCATACCCGGTGGGAGTAGTAAAGGACGTGGTAGTTCACATAGGAAGTTGACAATTTTAGCCGATTTCCACGTCCTCGACATGATTAGCGACCCTACATGCCCCTTGTTGATAGGAAGAGGATTTCTAGTCACCGCTAGTGCTATGATTAATTGTAAGGAGTCCAAAATAGCGGTAGGAGAAGGAGAAACTTGGCCGGTTTATGATGTTAAGAAACATGCCTATGACATCATTGAGGANTAGGAAGTTGACAATTTTAGCCGATTTCCACGTCCTCGACATGATTAGCGACCCTACATGCCCCTTGTTGATAGGAAGAGGATTTCTAGTCACCGCTAGTGCTATGATTAATTGTAAGGAGTCCAAAATAGCGGTAGGAGAAGGAGAAACTTGGCCGGTTTATGATGTTAAGAAACATGCCTATGACATCATTGAGGAATCAACCAATAGGAAGACCTCTAGATATGGACCATGGTTAGAAGGAGACTTTATAGGACCCCAACGCCCATTCTACCTAGAAGAGGAATTTGTAAACCGAACACAAACGGTAGAACAACTTTTGGCTAGGGACACCGAACTAGATCCCTTTGAAGATCCCCTAGTTTTTAGAAAGATGACCGAATTCCTAGGAGTTTTGCCAATCAACCTAGCCATGAATAAATGGAAAAGCGAAGGCGATAAATATAAATGGAATTGGGAAAAGCCACCTAAGGAAGGAGATGGATGTACCGTGTATTTCTATTGAGATATACTAGGCCTACCTCTCTTCAAACTCTCCAGTATAAAGTGGTTTGCGTGGCTATCCTGTGATCCAACCAAAATCAACCCTAAGGACGTCCTCGATGCGGAACTCACCTATGTCGGATAGGGTGACTTTGAGTCTAGCTACAAGACTCGTTAATAAAGAAAAGCGCTTCTTGGGAGGCAACCCAAGCTTTGTGTGTTTTGTTTGTTTGTTTGATTTTATTTGTTTCCGTATGTAAGTTATTTTTCTTGTTATTGATTCATGCTTCAAACCAACTTGTGAAAATGCTTTATTTTGTTTTTAACTTCGTCTTAACTACATATATAAATGTATTTTGCAAAATATAAGTGTAAGGGAAATCTAAATCGATTTATAAGAACGAATGACCATGAATCATAACAATGTAAATTAACATACATATTAGTATTTGTTTGAGTCAAATGCTTGTATCGAGTCATAATGAATTTTTGCAGGAATTCCAGGAAGTAAGCTCTAGTTTTTCCAGAAATTTTCCGGAAACTTAACATGAGAATTATGTCAGATCATTTCTGATGGCGTCAGACCTTACAACTTGACAGCGTCAGGCAGTAATTTTCTGCAATTTTTGAAAGTTTTGTTTTTCTTCCGGAAACATAAAAAGTTTTGTTAATTCTCTAACTTATAATCTCCAGGAATTCTGCAAAAATATTCATTCCACAAGCATTATATCCTATTATAGATTATACCGCCGATGTTATGCGAGGTTGGCCTTTATTCTTTTTCAGGTTAACAGGTTATTTTGGACAACGAGATGATTTATATTTCGGAAGGGAAGCTTTGAGCGTTCATCTTTCTTAGAAGAAGATCTAACCATGTTACATCACTATCCACACCAAACGAATCAGGGGAGTATTTTGTTTCATTCTTTCATTTTATTTTCTTTTACATCTTTTATGTGAACATTGGGGACAATGTTCGGTTTAAGTGTAAGGGGGTAAATGAAGATGCCTTAGAGAATGCAATTGCGCTTGAGTTTTGTTTGTTTGACAGAAATTTGTAATTAAACCGAGAGAAATATTTGTTAGGGCAATTTTAGCGCCAATTTAAAATTTTTTACAACATTTAGAAGCGAGACTTTGGTCTTAATGAGCGTCTCATTGATAGGAAATTATATGACTAGAACAAAACCGTATCACTAAAAAATTTTCCACCCCAAATATGTGAGGTTTGCCCCTAGAATTGGTAGGAAAAGCATTCATTTTTTATGCTATGATGTGTGTACCGGTAGCGCTTAGATTCTAGAACTTGCGTTAGGACCATCACAAATCCACAAGTGAGACTACATTCGTGTAGTTAAGATCTACTACATGATAAGAGGCATTAGGATTAACCTTTTGTTTTACACCCGTGTTTTTGCTATAATTACGTTGACTTCATTGGTCAAGTAATTCTCCCACACCCTTTGCGTTGTACCCATTTTTGGTACACGATACCCCTAGTACACCCCTCAGAGCCTATCTTTTCGTTTCAACCTTTGAGCATCTTACTCAAAGTGAGAATTTGTTATACCCCACTTAAATGTACATCCAAATCGCCTTAGCCTACCTTGTATGCACTCACCTTTAGTGCATTATTGTGAAAACATTTGTTTAAACCCTTTGTTAATTATCTAATTGATTACATGGTTGCTAAGTCGAGTCATATCCTTGTACATATTGTTTTGGGACGATTGGGACTCATGGGTAAAGTACTAGTGTAATGGAGTAATGGGGAAGAACAACATTATTACCCCCATATGTGCGAAATATTTTAAAAGTACTCCAAGTTTTTTGATTATTTTAATTCGAGTCATTAGAATAGTAATTGTAAAGTTATGTAAAAGTTCAAGTGTAAGGGCAGAACCGAGGCCCCTATGATGTATTATTTTGGATGGTAGGGCAAGAGTGTATGAAAAAAAAATCAAAAAATCAAGAAAAATACAAAAAATTAGAAAAAGAAAAGTAGAAAAAACATACGGACTACCATCCCGTTCGCTTTATTTTTTTTTATGTTTTTGTTATTTCATTTTTTTGCTTAAGATTGAGTCGAGTCTTGGCTTAGCAACATTGTATAGTGCATGTATTTGATCATTATAATTAACTCGCCACCATTAAAATACCATTTATTCCAACCAAACCGTGTTTATCATATCCCTACACCTTACGTTACAACCCTTTGGAAAGCCCTCTTTGATAGTTTATCTTAGGTGCTTACGCCTAGTGGAAGATTAATTGATCCTCTCCTAAGCCTATGATAATCTATTTGCTATGACAGGTAGTGAGAGATATTTTCCGTTTTCATTTATGAGATATAATTCTATGACACTTGAGAGATGAGAGTATCCAAACACTATTTGTGAGGTGCTAGTGTATGATTTCCGTGCTTATTATGATTAGGGTCGAGTAACTATTTGTTGTAATTACTTTTATATTTGTGTTAAATGACCCCTAACTCATATTTTGATTGGAATAAAAGCCTATTTGCTTGAGGACAAGCAAATCCCAAGTGTAAGGGTATTTGATAAGACAAAAAGTGTACCCGTTTTAAGGGGTCATTCAAGACCTAAATGTGATCAAATATTGCCCTAAATCGTTCCTTTTGTCATTTTAGGTACTTTTGAGAAGAATTCTGGAAAGCATGCCAATTTGGACGTTTTTGGAGCATAAAAGTGAAGAAAACGACAAAGTCTCAAAAGAAGCTGGAAAACCTTCCTGACGGCGTTAGAGTCACAAGGTGACGCCGTCAGCCAATGTTGACAAAGGAGTGAAATCAGATGACAATAGACGCCGTATGAAGAAAACAAGATGTTTACACCTGACGGCGTCAGGTGTTAAAAGGTGTAGGCCGTCAGGTGTTAACTTAAAGAGTGACGGCCCAGAGCATATTAAAGGGTGAAGTAGATCTCGGCCATCCGAGAACCCTAATGGCGGCGAGCTGACGGCGTCAAAACCCATAACCTGACGCCGTCAGAATGTAAAATCTATATATACTTTTCTATTTTTCATTCATTGTATGTGGAACTTTTGGTTCAACTTTGGGCAAAACCCTAAAGACGAATTTGGCTGTATTTTCAAGGGTTTTTCACCCTTGAATCCTTCATGTTCAATTAAAGATACATCCTCACTTAAATTAATCAATATGTCTATGTGTTGGTTAATTACATCTTATGCTTGTCTTTCAATTAACATGGTAGGCTAGATTTATCTTGTGTTTGTTTAGATCTAATGAAACCTAACTATTAATTGTTGGTTGATTGGTGTATTATTACTTGTCTTGGATGAATGTTCCATCGATGTTAGGCTTAAGAAAACTGGCTAAACTCCTATACGGTAACCTGCTTGAACGTCTTAAGAAACATGTAACTAATGCGTACTAGGTTATTAAGGTAATATTTAACGCATGAGCCACTGTTTATAATCCCTATGATTGGGTGCTTTACGCATCGTTGTAGGAGGAGATAAGAGCTCATAGAATTGGGGAGATATGTACGCCACTCCATGAATTGTTAAGGAATACACCCTTCATCCACGCAATTAATACTCACACCAATTAACAGGTAAAAGATACTTAGGGAGTAAGGAAATCTAAGTAAACACATTTGTCTCCATATAAGTTTTCAAAACCACATAGCTTTAGTTATTTCATTTTTATTGCAATAGTAGTTTTTGGGTTAGTTGACTAGAAACTAATTCCGCCCACTCCTTTAAACCCGAGATTTTACTTGCTTTTATAAAAAATATAAAAATACAAAAATAATCTTCCTTCACCCTTAGACCTATTAGAGTAGTTTTTCAATCCTAACGAACACTATTCCCTGTGAGAGAACGATCAATCCCCCGTACTTACCACTACACTATACTACACCGATCAGGTACACTGCCTGGTGGGATTGCAAGCTTCTCAAGATCCGTTGAGAGGGAAAACCTGTTGCGTGGTCGCAATCCCACGTCATCACAAGCATATTTTGAGACTTTATCATTTTCTTCACTTTTATGCTCCAAAAACGTCCAAAATGCTTCCTTTTCTAGAACTCCTCTTCAAAGTACCTAAAATGACAAAAGGAACGATTTAAGGCAATATTTGATCAAATTATTACGGATTAGGGCTTAAATGACCCCCTAAAAGCGTAGCACTTTTCGCCTCATCAACACCATTAGATCATAACTACCCCACTTCTAAATTCTATCTTGAGTCATTAGTTTCCCGCATCCGTAGAATGAAAGACTGTTTTGGAATACACTGAGAAAACCATACACTGTAGTTTGTTTGATGTTAAAGTGTGTTAACCATGAAAGATATACTTAAATATTAATTATGAAAATTATGGTTATGGATATAATACGGAAATAATTTTCGATGTTTGTTGTACGAATATACAATTGTAAAAGGTATATAATAAGCCTAGTAGAGAATTTTTGCTGATTCGAATAGCATTGGAGATCAAACAGTTTTAAAACTCTATACGACAAAAGCAATAGTACCTTATCCTGTCGGAACGAGATATGATGATGTAGATTGTAAATAGATCATATCCCTAACTCAAATATGTTCATGCCAATAACCGTCAGGAAATTCCATTAGATATTTATGAAGTACCCGTCGTGAGTTTGTGTCTTATAAGTTGCAAGGCATTTTCCTATGTCGTTTTTTTAACGGCGAGTTAGTAGTTAGTGATTCGAGCCAACAGTGACATCCAATTGGGCAGTATGCAAGCATCGAACCTTTCTACTTAGGGGTTCCTGCTTCTATTTTTTCGGGCCCCTGAAGGTCCATGGTGAGACTCGAACCTGAGACCTCTCCAAGAATACCTCCCCAAGATTACCCTTGGTGGCCAACTGAGCTAGCCCAGTTGGTTCATTTTCCTATGTCGTACATTAGATATTTCATAACAGGCAAGTTAAGTTTACATTAAATTAAAAAAATATACTAAACCCCATATCTCCCACAACCCCCATTTCCAAAACCATTGAGCAAAATCGAGATTTTTTGTAACCCATTATCACATCATGAAGCAGTGATCCAACAACAACAGAGATGAGAGACGATTCTAAATCACAGGTATGTTTTTTTGCGCGGTTAAATTTTTCTAGAGAATAGTTTTGCAAAATCACCACCACCTAACTGTGATTACGAGTTTTGATTTTGATTATGAGTTTTATTAATTTTTGCAGTTGTATCATCAACGGGAGATTACAATTTACAGGCAATGCAAATTCTAATCAACGGTTTGGTTAGCTCAGGTCAACTTGAGTTGATGTAAGCAAATAAAGTTGTGTGTTTTTTTTACTTGGGTTCCTACTCGGCATTGCGAGCCGACTAATCCCAAGGCGACTACCCTTTTGGATAGCCAGGAATCATCGCAGGTGAACCTCTGTGGCCACATGGGGATTAATTTTCTCCCCAAGGTTTGAACCTGGGACCTCCAGGGACTTCAACCACTTAGGAGACCAAATCCAAACCATTGGGTCACCCCATGTGGTTATAAAGTTGTGTTTTTGTAAACGCTAATATGTACATAAGTTAGATAGATTATTTTTATACTGTGCGTATATGTTTAACACTTTTTGCTATGGGTTTATATGGTAGATGTAATTAAAGAATGGTGTATGCATAACGAGGGAGCATGACATTATATTGATATGATTGATCAAACAACGTAGGGGAATAAATTTATCAAGCAATAGTTCAATGTAACGCGAAGGATTGGTTGGCAGATAGATCGATATCATTAACAAGATTACGAGTGGCTAAGGAAGCTGTAGATGATTGAGACGACCTGGTTAGGGGTTGTATCGGGATAAGGCACCACTTCAAGCAGGCGCGAGCTCCTTAAGAATATTAGAGAAGAAAACCAGAGATATTTTTATTAGACAAATCATACTTCATTAATGAATGACACGGTATATAAATACCAAATAAATCCTAACTTGTATCACAAGTTGATACAATATAAACTCACAAAATAAATGATACTTTCCAAGATAATAACTGACATGACTCTTTCCTAATATGACTCCAATACGACTAAATAAAAGATAGCTATTCAAAGGCGTATCATTCCCCACTCCTACGGAAATCACCTTGTCCTCAAGGTGTTGTTTCAAAATCTCGCCTCATGTAGTTCCAGGATCCCACACCTTCACTTGTAGTTCACCCTATATTGGATTATAAGAAAACGTCATAAAGTGCATCAAAAAGTATTGCCAAGGTTGTCCATAATTTACATGACTGGTGTCCAAATTCAGCCCGCCATATAAAACTTTATTCTGCCCAAATTGAATCACAACATAAAACTTTGATTTCATCCACGCAAGAGGCACCTCATCTCTTTTCTTTCTCTTAATGGCTTCCAGTATTTTTAGGTGGCGTTGTCAACAAAGGTAGTTTAACGACGGTTGTAGGTTTTTGTTTTTGCGATCCGTTGTTGCTACTACTCACTTTGTTGCTGAAAGAAGACGACCGTTGATCCTCAAAACATGCTTCTGTTACGCGGGATGAATAGTACTGATGAACAGTAACTCGTGAACAGTAGCCATGAATAGTGATCGATGAACAGTACCCCATGATGAATAGTGTCGATGAACAGTAACTTTTTATTTATTTTATTTTTATTTTATTTTTTATTTTTTAATTTTTTTGGAACCCTAATTTGGTAGCCCTCTCAATGAGGACTCTCAATGAAAGCTCCAATTGATACGACCCGGTTAGGGGTTGTATCGGGATAGGGCACCACTTCAAGCAGGCGCGAGCTCCTTAAGAATATTAGAGAAGAAAACCAAAGATATTTTTATTAGACAAATCATACCTTTCCTTAATGAATGACACGGTATATAAATATCGAATAAACCCTAACTTGTATCACAAGTCGATACAATATTGTAGGCTACTAAATAACATATAACACGGTTCAAACTGGTGGTATGGATCGAATAGAAAAGAAATAAAGAAGAAATTTAGAGAGAGAAGTTAGAGAGAAAAAGTTGGGAACCTTGAGAGAAAACCAAAAAAAAAGAAAATAGATTATGAGAAGGTCCAACCCTCTCCAAGGGTGGAGAGGGCTATTTATACTTACACTTACTATTTGCCTCTACTAGGCTGTGGATCGGGCTGACAGTGGGTAAAGACCCGACCCGACTCCACAAATACTAACTAATACTAAATCTACGTATTAACTAATATGATAAATACTACGAGCTATACAATGCTTTGAAGTACCTGGGGTGACAGAATCTTTTACCGAAAAAACGTATTCCTAACAATCTCCCCCTAAAGGAGGTCACCCCAGAAATTAAGTCTTGAGTTCTTGCATTGAGATCTTTGTAGATGTCTTTGTAGCTCGTAGTTGTTGATTCTTCAGTGAAATAAAAAGGTACCCAACAAAAAAAAAATTTGGCGGATCTGGGTTTTTTACTAACGTTCGTTAACTCACTACGTTAGTAAATTACATGTTTGGTCCTCGAGTTTGTATACGCATTTCATGCACCATCCACCATCACTACCAATCGCCGCCACCATCACCAACTGCCACCACCACCACCTGCCACCTCTACCACCATCGTCCACCACCACCACCAGAAGCTACCACCACTGCCGCCAACAACACCACCCTTCCCCACCACCAACAGCAGCTACCACCACTACCGCCGCCACCAACACCACCCTTCCCCACCACCCACCTCCACCACCACAATTTAAAACGAAACAAGAAATATTATACAACTCTCAGTCAATATTTATGGGGAAAAAAGAAAAAAAAAATGTCAAAGATGACAACCACAGTCAACAACTATTACTATCCCATTTTCTCATCCAAATATCCAATACTAACAACTCACGTACACAATACAGTCAACATCTAAACCCATCTCTAAATGAAACTCAACTCAAATTTATATGAAAAAAATGAGGAACTAAGATTGCTTTTTATTTAGTATCTTACAAGAGATATCAAGATCTTTATAGACCTTTACAAATCAAAAGCAAGCTCATCATAGATCTTTAACATACTAAATACAAAACTAATCACCTACCCGAGACCCTGGTTTTGATCTTGAAGCCGTAATAAACAAAGAGACTACAACGGTGTTTGTGTTTGAGTACTTCGTTTTGAATGATTGATTTGAATAATAAGGGTGTTTCGTTTTATTGGTGTGACAAGGATTGTGTTCGTATGAATTGAGTGATAAGGCAGGTTTGTTTTTGTGTTATAATGGAGCGCTTATTATTCATGGAAATAGAAGGATATTTAATTTATTTTGATGGGGTTAGAAGGTTGGAACCCATGGGGATATAAGGAAGGCTTTTGTTACAAATGGGAGCTGCATATGTTATTGGTTTAAAATCCTAAAGAGGCTGTGAAATGAAGGAGTTACAGGGATGTATTTAGAGTAAGGAGACGATGATTGTAGCATATCTTGGGGTATTATACTGTATGGGTGTTATACTCAAGGACCAAACATGTAATTTACTAACGAAGTGAGTTAACGAACATTAATAAAAAACCCAAATCCACCAAAAAATTTTGTTGGGTACCTTTTTATGCAAGAAAAAAAAAAGAAGAGTATCTTGATTGAAAATGGACCCTAAGTTTAATACCTTTTTTTGCCATTTGCCCTAAAATTTACTATGAATTCTTCTATAGTTGGAGTAATCCAAATGTTTCAATCCAATCATAAACTCTTAATCATTTGCAACAGTCTTGGTATATTGATGAGGCGAAAAGTGTTACGCTTTTAGGGGGTCATTTAAGCCCTAGTCCGTAATTATTTGATCAAACATTGCCTTAAATCGTTCCTTTTGTCATTTTAGGTACTTTGAAGAGGAAATCTGGAAAAGGAAGCATTTTGGACGTTTTTGGAGCATAAAAGTGAAGAAAACGACAAAATCTCAAAATATGCTGGAAACAGTACATGACGGCGTCACGTTCTACCATGTGACGGCGTCACGCTTTGACAACAAGAAGGATGATTTTTACACTAGACGCCCCATAAAGGTTTTGAAGAAATAAAACGTGACGGCGTCACGTGTTAGAAGCTGTAGGTCGTCACGTTATACGCTAAAGGGAGACAGCCCAGAATGATTTACAAAGGGACGGCGTCAGAAGTGGATCTGAGCAATCCGAATAGTGTTTTGGCAGCAAGGTGATGGCGTCAGACCCTATAAGGTGTCGTCGTCAAGATGTAAATTCTATATATATATTCGTCTAATTTTCATTCATTAGGGTGCAACTTTTGGGAACGAACCCTAGCTCGTTTTTACTACTGTATTTTGAGGGTTTTCCACCCTTGAAACTTGGATGCTTAATTGAAGATAAGTCACTTCCAAATCATTCAATATGTCTATGTATAGTGTGATTATATCTTATGCTTGTCTTTTAATTAACATGCTAGGCTAGGTCTTTATTGTGTTTGCTTAGATCTAATGAAACCTAGCTATTGATTATATGTTGTTGGTTTGCTTGTGATTATTGTGGGTGGGTGAAGTCGATGTTAGGCTTAAGAAAACTGGCTAACCTCCTTCTTAGGAATACGCTTTTTGTATTAGAAAGATTCGGTCACCCCAGATATGATTAAGCATTGTTTAGCTCGTAGTAGTTACATTAGTTAGTAAAACGTAGTTTAGAAGTAGATTAGTTCGTGGAAGAAGGACGGGTCTTTACCCACTGTATACCTGATCCGCAGCCCAAGTGGCACGCCCAAGTGGCAAAACTCATGTATATAACCACCCTCTCCATCCTTGGAGAGGGTGCACCTCTCATAATCTATTTTCTTTTTTTTGGTTTTCTCTCTAGGTGCCAACTTCTTTCTTTCTCTACTTTCTCTCTCTAGTTTTCTTCTTCCTTCTTCCTTCTTGATACGATCCAACCATGGTCACCACATGAACTTGATGTTATTTGATATGTTACAATTGGTATCAAGAGCCAAGGTTTCATCTTAGGGCCTTAGATTCACGGATTTGTGGTGGTTTTTGTGGTTGTACTTGGTTAGAAAAAGTTTCTTTAGAAAACACCTTGGTTTGATCTTTGTGATGTTTAAGAATGTGTTTTGATTGTACTTCTATGTTTAGAAGGGTTGTAGTGACATAGGTTTTGTGTTGGAATAGTCATATCAGTCATTGGTTTGATTTGGTGAAGGATTTAGTAGGCGTTTCTTAGTGGCGATTAAGTTCTCTGTTGTGTATTTCTTGGTGGCGATTAAGTACAAAGCAGCGATTATCTCGTGGCGATTAAGTACAAGTTGACAGTGACTAGTTTGGACTGTAGTGACTTTCTGGCGATTACTTTAGTGGCGATTAACTTGTTGTGGCGTTTAACTCTGTTAAGCGTTTAACTCAAGTGGCGATTACTTTGGGTAGCTTTTAATTTTCTTGCGGTTAACTTGTGTTTAACTTGTGTGGAGATTATCTTTGTGGCGATTATCGTCTCTGGCGATTAACTCTTGTGGCGACTATCTGTGTGTGGCGTTTAAGTTTTGTCTGGCGATTAACTCCTGCGGCGACTATCTTTGTGTGGCGTTTAAGTTGTGCTTGGTGATTAACTTTTTGTATTGTGATTAAGTTCTCCATTACAAGCTTATTATCCATACTTTATCTTTCGGTTTCCTCTGTTGACTTTAGTAAAATCCCGGGAAAGAATCTATTTTTCGGTTTAAGTCACGAGTTGTAAAATCCCGTTAAAGATCACATCATGACAACTGTTACATCAATTGATGACATTCAAGCTGCTGGGTCCGATACTCGACCCCCATGCTAGATAGAACTGATTATGAGTCTTGGTGCCAAAGAATTCGGTTGTATTGTCAGGGTAAAGAAAATGGGGAGAACATTATGAAATCTATTGATGAAGGGCCATTTCAAATGGGCACCACGAGATGTTATCTCCACTGGTGAAGATGGGACAGTCACACTTGGTTGACAGACCTCGTACCTACAATGATCTAAGTGAAGTTGAAAAGAAACGATATGATGCCGATATTCGAGCTTCAAACATTGTGGTGCAAGGGTTACCCAAGGACATCTACAAATTGATCAACTTCAACACTGAGGCCAAAGCCGTTTGGGACAATGTCAAAATGTTGCTAGCCGGTTCAGAACTTACAAAGGAAGATCGTGAGTCTCAATTGTATGATGAATTCGAGCACTTTAAGATGAATCCTGGTGAGAGCATCAATGACTACTATGTCAGATTCCACAAACTTGTGAATGACATGAGAATGATAAGAATGAAAATTCCCAACATCCAACTCAACTCGAAGTTTGTCAACAACATGTCTCCTGAATGGGATCGGTTTGTCACAGCTGTGAAGCTTAACAAAGGACTCAGAAACACCAACTATGAACAACTCTATGCATATCTGCAACAACATGAGAAGCATGCCATGTATGATCGTTAGCTAAGAGAGAAGTTTCATCCTTCAAATGACCCTCTTGCTCTAATTTCCAGTGCTCATGGACTTCAACAATTCACAGCTGACTTAGTCAATCACCCAACCACGGCTCAAGCAACACAGAATCAGTCCTCTCTTGGTCAAACACCCATGCAATCAGCAAGTGTCAAGACTAATTCACAAGAATCTGGGAATGCTTATATGGACAAAAGAATTGACAATCTCTCCAACCAAGTCTCACTGCTGGTGCAACACTTCAGAAGCGCCCTTCCTCAAACCAACAATCAATTCAGAACCTCATCAAATCCACGTAATCTTGCTGTTGTGGAAGATGGACGTGTTGTGGTTCAGGGAAGACAGAATGTCCGAGGTAATGTTCAGAACAGGATGGGTAATGCCAATCAGGGACAAGGAAGACAAATCAAGTGCTACAACTGTGGTGGGCTAGGTCATATTGCAAGAAACTGCACTGAACCAAAACGTCCTCAGAACTCAGACTATTTCAAGGATAAGATGTTGCTGATGCAGGCACAAGAGAAGGAGTTCTTTTGGATAAGGAACAATTGCTATTTCTTGCGGGTGATGAAGGGAATTCCTTTGATGCTGATGTGGATGATCAGCCAGTCCAGGATCTTGCTCTAAATGAACCAAACATCTTCCAAGCTGAAGAGTGTGATGCCTTTGATTCTGATGTCGATGATGAACCTACTGCTCAAACCATCTTCATGGCCAAACTCACATCTGCAGTCACATCGCCACATCAATCGGAATCTTCCAAATCATCTATCATCTCTGAGGTACTCAAATTGTATGACACATATGAAACAAGTGCTATTCCAACGACACTCGATGAGGTGCATCGAACTAGTATTGTTACGACAGATGATGTTGATTTGAAAAACAATTATGTTTATTAAAGACCTTAAAGAATAAGCTTGAAAACAAATTGTACACACAAGGCCAGACCATCCAAACTGCTCAAATGATACAAAAGCACATTAAGCTTCGTGATAAATATAGTAAGTAGGATACAGGAGTGCCTAAAACTAATTTTCTTAGGAGCGTTAGTGCCTCTCAACCTGCCTTATATGATTTTAATGTGATGCTTAAGCCCAATCATGCCCCACCTGATGTGCGTGATACAGAAGAGATTGATGTTGTTGAAACTGAAAATAGGAAAAGACTTGAGGATAAGATGAAGGATCTCATGTGCATTGAAAAGCGTGTTAATATCAAGCCCCATAACTACTATGAGCAGAACCGATTGACTGTCTTTGTATTCCAAACTAGGTTAACCCCTGAACAGATTTTTTGGGCCTTAGATGTGGAAAAAATGAAAGCTGAACTTCTTATGGCTACCACTCCCCTTAAGTTTGCTAAACCAACGGTGTATCCTCCCACTCAATGTAAAACTCTTATTAGCATGTATGTACTGTATCAAATGTTTGCGGATTTTGACAAAACATGTAAAAAGAGGATTAATCCAACGGGAATTACTGAGGGTGAAAGGGGTTTTGAAGTTACAAGAATGCTATCTCACAGAAGTCATTCCGTTTTTTAAAAAAATAAAAAACCATTTTGAATGCATGGAAATGTCTCTTAAACTAGAGATCAATGAAATGAAAGAGGTGTTTAAAAACCAGGAATGTGAAGGAAAACAAAATGTAATAGATCTTCAACATAGTGAAATTGCAAGGAAGAATGCTCTCATCATGAATGATAATTTGATTCCTATGTGCATTCCTCAAGATGTGTTTCATACTGCTACTGATTCTTCTTTAACTGCTTCCCAGTTTCATGATATGTTTGTTACTTTAAAAGTTTTCCAGAATCGTGTTGTTGAGCTTGAGGGGGAGAATTTAAAACTGCGCGAAAAAATTCAAAAAGATGATCATGATAACATGGTCAAGCAATTTTCAAAACTAGAGGTTGATAATCTTAACTTGCAATTAAGATACCAACATCTAGAAGAAAGAATTAGAAACTCAAATGCCAAGAAATCTTCGGATGCTCCTGAATTTGATGCATATTTTGAATTAGCCAAACGGGATGAAAGAATTCAAGCTCACACCAACACGATTCGGAAACTGAAGCTTCAAATTGCACAATTTAAGACGAATAAATGTGATGTGATTGATAATAAATGTGATGCGATTGATACCCAGAAACCTCTGTGTTTAGATTCTCAATATCTTCAACTTTAAAATGTCATTAACGACTTGAAATACGAAAATGATTGTTTTCAAGCTGAAAACTCTAAGATCAAACAACATTACAAAGAGTTACATGATTCGATGAAAGGGAAAATGAGAATCCAAAGACTCAGGTGAAAGGGAAAATGCCTGTCATTGCTTGTGAGTGCAGTCTCACCAAGATCGTGAAAATGAACAAATCTGATGTTGATGCCATTAATATTCCTCTTCCCCTTAGGAATAATGCGTTTGTCCATGGTCAGTACCTTAGGTATCTTAAGGATTGCCTAGATATCCTTTGCGAGACCATTGAAGAAGTTAGAATGGTGAGACCTGCGGACATTGGCATCCGTGATGTATATTATCTCACCAACAGATCATATGAGCTCTTAGATTATGCCATTGGTACATGTCCTAAAGCTGTTTGCATGCGTGATAAGACTAATGATTTTTCCTCTAAGGTTAAGAACAAGCATGTTGCCTTTAAAGTGCCCATAACATCACCAAAACATAACACATCAGATACCAGAAATCAAACAGCAGTTTCTCGTTCTAATGTTCCCATCATTAATTCTACAGGAGTAAAAGTTGTCACTAATGCTAGCGGGTCAAAGCCTAGTTGCAATACAAGGAATGATAGGACTTCGCCAGCTAAAAGTGCTCAAGGAAAGAAAGTAGAAGACCACATTAGGAACAATAAGACTGATCTGAACGTTGAGAATCGTGTTGATTCTAGTATTAGCTCTAGGCGTACTGTAATTAATTCGAATTCTAAAACCAGTTGTGAGATCTGTAATAACTATTTAAATTTTGGTAATCATGATGTGTGTGTTAAGACATGTTTGTATGCTTCTAAAGTATCCCCTGGTTGTCATACTGTTTATTATAATCGTGTAAAACATGTTTGGAAAGCAACTGGAAGGAAGTTTACTAATGTTGGCTATCATTGGAGACCCACTGGAAGAATAATATCAATAGGAAGTCTACGCCCCTTTGCTAAGAAGTCTAATCCTAAGTTCTACAACATTAGGATTTGGAAGAAGACTGGTAGAACTTTTCCTATAGGAACCCAATGCGCTAACCATAAGTCTAGTCCCCCTGCATGCCATGTTATGACTAAGGATGCTAGTAATTCTTCCTCCTCTGTTGCAATTAACAATGTCTGTGCTAACCAAGCGGACCCCACTTATGGTTGGGGATCTAAGTTTTTCCATTATCCATATCTGTCTGGTTTCAAATGCAGGTCGTACAAATCGCCCTGTGGTATTTGGAGTCAGGCTGCTCAAAACATATGACAGGGGATCGCTCACGGCTCAGAAATTTCGTGAAAAAGTTTATCGGGACTGTTAGATTCGGGAACGATCATTTTGGTGCTATAATGGGTTATGGAGATTATGTGGTTGGCAAAAGCGTGATTTCAAGAGTATATTATGTAGAAGGGCTTGGGCACAATTTGTTCTCCGTTGGTCAATTTTGTTATTCAGATCTTGAAGTTGCCTTCAGAAAACACACTTGTTATGTTAGAAGATTGGATGGTGTGGATCTCTTGAAAGGCAGACGCGGCACAAACCTCTACACTATATCCATTGAAGATATGATGAAAATCATCTCCAATCTGTCTACTAAGAAAGACTCGGTCACCCCAGATATGATTAAGCATTGTTTAGCTCGTAGTAGTTACATTAGTTAGTAAAACGTAGTTTAGAAGTAGATTAGTTCGCGGAAGAAGGACGGGTCTTTACCCACTGTATACCTAATCCGCAGCCCAAGTGGCACGCCCAAGTGGCAAAACTCATGTATATAAACACCCTCTCCATCCTTGGAGAGGGTGCACCTCTCATAATCTATTTTCTTTTTTTTTTTGGTTTTCTCTCTAGGTGCCAACTTCTTTCTCTCTCTACTTTCTCTCTCTAGTTTTCTTCTTCCTTCTTCCTTCTTGATACGATCCAACCATGGTCACCACATGAACTTGATGTTATTTGATATGTTACACTCCTATACGGTAACTTGCTTGAACGTCTTAAGAAACATGAATCGGATGTGTACTAAGATTATTTGGTTGTATTTAATGCATGAGCGAATTCTAATGATCCCATGTTAGGAGCTTTTAGTCGGCTCGACATAGGAGTGAAGTAGGAGCTTATAGAGTTAGGGAAGATCATACACGGCCCTACGAATGGTTTAAAGGAATACAACCCGTCATCCACACAATTACAACAAACCAATTAACATATAAAAGATAGCTAGGCAGTAAGGAAATCTAAGTAAACACATATCTCTCTTATATAAGTTTCACAACCATTTCCATTTTCTTGTTATTTTAATTTATTTGCAAAAGTAGTTATTTGGGTTAGTTGACTAGCAATTAATTCCGCCCACTCTTCCAAAAACTGAGATTTTTACCTGCTTTCATTAAATATAAAAATACAAAAAGAATCATCCATCAACCCTTAGACCTAATTAGAGTAGCTTTTCAAGCCTAACGACACTATTCCCCGAGAGAACGATCAATCCCCCGGTACTTGCCACTTCACTATACTACATCGGTCAGGTACACTGCCTGGTGGGGGTTGTAAGCTTCTCGAGATCCCTTGAGAGGTAAAACCTAAATGCAAAGTTTGCAAAACCTACGCATCATATATTTTTTTCTGTTATGACTTAATCATTTAATGTTTTTTATTGCCTTGTTTTGTTCTTGTTGCTTTCCCTAGTATGTTTTCATTTGTGATTCACCATCTTTTAGTTTTATAAGCTTTATTTGTTTCTTATTTTTGCAGTGTCCCTTCATTTACTACGCACCATACGTGGGTGTTCAAGTCAAGTTTTATCGAGTTCAAGTTTGAGTAAGCATGACACAAACACTCAGTCACACAAACCATGAACGCCCGTGCCTCCGATGCTCGACAAAATAACATATACCCTTGACTCTTGTCTTTTGCAGCTTTTTCTGGGCATTATATTATTCAAATCATGAAGCATTGTTAGATGGCTCTAATAGTTGTGAAATATACAGGCCTATTGTATTATATAAGTGCATAAATACATGTATATGACAATTGGGTTGCATAAACAATGAAGTTTTGTATTGCAGACACCAAAAGTGAAGATGTGAAAGATTATATGGCTTGTGCCCTTTGTTATATAGTTGATTTTTTGATAAACTGCGGGCCTTTATGGTTTTGGTGTATCAAAAGTGCATTGACTAATGACTATTCTATTAGAACTTTTCTTATTTTAAAAATGCATGACATAGTTTGGACAAGTTACAATGTCGTCTTGTCAGCTTCATTTTAATTCTCTCTAACTTTACACCTGATACAATCAGTTAGGACTTAGGAACATGAAACAAAAAAATTTGTTTGTTTAGTATTTTTTTTACATGAACGAGGATATATAAAAATTTTACATTTTAGTATGGTTTTGTTCGAAGAGGATGTTATGTAAAATAAATATTGCCATGAACAAACACGTTATTGAACAAAATTATTGTTCCGCCGCTATGCGCGGATTTCCTGCTAGTACTGTATAAAGCATTTAAGTTGTGGGATCCACCAAAAATTAAGATAAGGAGCTCCAATCATGAAATGAAATGTGTCACTTTTCAACTAAAAAATCACTTTTATTTTCAAATTCAAATATCTTTTTATCTCTTTACTTTTTTTATAATCTAATTTCACCATATTTTCTAAAATTTTGTGCTCTTTAATTCAATATCCATGTTGATATATTTTTAAGAGTGTTCAATTTTAACATTTTTAATGGGTTTATTTGAATTTTATTCAATTTTTTTACAACTTTAACATTTATTTCAATCAATACAATCTTGATTCGTCAATTTTTGGTAGAGTGTTTAACGAGTAAGAGATTGTGAGAGTTTCTATATGCGGGAATAATGATGTCACGGGAAAGCTACGGGAAACCCAAGCAAACACATACAACTAACATTATACATTTGGAGTGTTGTGAAACGAATTCACTAAGCGGGTAAGGAATTGAGGGGAGAGTTGGGCTATCAATTCATTTACTATATTTATATTATTACTATATTTATCGCCGCTGCTATACGCGGGTATCCAACTAGTGCGTCTATTATCCATTCTTTGCTGAAAGAACTCATATTAAACTGTAAGAGTGGGTCATCTACAAGTACTTTATTGCTTTAATAATAGTGGTAGCACTAAGGCTACTCACAGTGGATTAAAATTAATCGGTCACCAAGTGAGGTTGACCGACTTTGAAGTCGCTCACATCCATTGTGAAAGGTTGGTCAAACTAGGGGTGTAAACGAGCCGAGACAACTCGCGAGCAACTCGAGATCGACTCGAAAAATACTCGATTCGGCTCGATTTTAAACGAGCCGAGACAACTCGCGAGCTACTCAACTCGACTCGATTACACATTTACACCCCAATATATATATATATATATATATATATATATATATATATATATATATATATATATATATATATATATATATATATATATATATATATATATATAT
>LBNU01027293.1:72391-130104 GCA_014162995.1 Artemisia annua | reverse complement strand
CCTTTTTTTTTTTTTTTTTTTTTTTTTTTTTTTTTTTTTTTTTTTTTTTTTTTTTTTTTCTCTTCGTATTGTAACTTTTTTATGAAAGATGAAATAATATTATTTTGTTGTATTGTGTTTAATAATTAGTGAAATGAATTTAATTTATTTGTTGAAATGAATAAAAAAAATAAATGTGTAAGTGGTGGGGCCCAAATGAAGAAGTTGAGGTTAGTTGTGAGTGAGAAGAGGGTTAGTTGTGAAGAAGTGTTGGGTGAGGTGGCACATGTGGGACCCAAATGAAGAGCCTTTGGCTCTCCACCACACCTAGCACTCTGATAGGAGATATTATTAATTTTAGCGCCCCCACCCACCCAAAAAAAAAAAAAAAGTTATTTTTAGGTTAAGAATTGTTTATGAGGTCGCTTAGAATCATCTAGAGTCTCATTCCGCTAGGAAGACTATTGTTGCATCATTGGCTCCAAAGTTGTTGTGGAAAAAAATAAATAAACAAAAACATATGCATATAAGGTTTTTGATTTTTAATCGAGTAAGGAAAACTATTTTGGACACATTAATTTGTTTTCTATTTGATCGGTAATAATACATATTTATAAATTTAAAAAAAAATAGAAAATGAAAAAAAAAAAAAGAAAAGAAAAAGAAAAAACCCGTGCGTCACAAGTATTATAACTAGTATTCATATACAAAGATATTCGAAAGTCATTATTGGCAACATTTTGGGTCCTCTTTCAAATAATTAGAATTAGTGTTGTCGGGACTTTATGTAATAATGGAACGATATCTACATGTGAAGAACATGGAACTAGACCTTCTACATTTCTACATGAGGCGGGTTTTTTTTATTTATTTTGAAAGGCGATATATCTTCTGTAAAATTAAGACTAGCAAGATGCTAGGAATAACAGCAATTTTGATCAACAATGATCATAGCAACCCTCACAAACTACAACACCCATAAACACGACCCTCACTAAACTACATCGACCTTAAAGGCTTAAACAACTACGGTAACTCTAAAATCTCTTATCCAAAACGATCCTTGAATCGACAATGGAGATATAACAATCAAAGGAGAACACCTCGCCTTCAAACTCTAGCACAACACCTAACCACTTAAGGGCATCACCCCATTTGGAAGCATGTAGATGGGTTAAAAACCTTACCAAGACCTTACCATCTCAACCGTCACACGACCTCACCATCACATGACCTCTCGATCTGAACCACACAACCACTTCGACCCTAAACTATCGATCTAAGCTGGTGAGCATACTGAACCAAAAACAACCCATAACCACATCAATCCTAAAGAAAATGATTTGGAAAATAGGCGAAAAGAACGAACTATAAACCTTATTCAATCGAAAATTGAAACAAATGATAAAAAAAAGGGGCTGGAGAAGGTGTCTCCGAACCGTCAGCCTAAGCCGACGACCAAAGAGACAATGTTGGTGGCGGGTTTAGGGTTAGCTTGGGTTGGTTATGATGGGATAAGTTTGGTGTGATGCCATTCATTTTTTTAAACTCACTATCACCTCCTTATTAAAAATTAAGTATTTCAAAATAGTTAATGTTTAAACAAAATAAATTACACCTCTCCACCGGGCAATTTTTTTTCTTTCAATACATAGGTAACGATATAATTTAACGGATTTATTTTTCTCTTTTTGTAATACAAACTTTAAAATCACATAAAGTAATAGTTTATTTTAGTTATTCACATATCACAAAATTAGTGAATAAAACGTTGATCTACCAATGATTTATCACAAAAACCCAAAAGCACAATAACTCAATAAGGATCTCTTGAACCTTAAAATATCTTACGATAACCTAAAGGTTTAAAAAATAAGTACGAGACGAAAGGAAAATACGATAATGAAGAAAAAACAAAAATGACTGAATGCAAAACCGGATATGAAATTGAAAAGTAGCTTGAGAAATCCACCATTTGCATCTAAAAAGTTAGGAAGAAATTCGATGGCAGAGCCAGCCCAACCCAAAGGTTTGTTAACTACCTGAAGTAGCTTCTGGGCAACAATAGATATGAAAATGATGAAGCATCTTGAAAAGCTTTCTTCAACTGTCCCATTGGGACGGATTTCCAATGTTTTTGGAGAACAAGGCATTATGAGATCCCATAATCTAACGTGTTTCGGGCTTAGTAGCATATAGTCTTTGCAAAATGACTTGTCACATGTTTTCTTGGTAGCCATATATGTTCAATGGTTAGTTGTTTATGGGTTTATGATAGCAAAAAGGTGATTAGGAAGAAGATGCATAGGAGTTGGCTAATTAGTTAACTATTTAGACAAAAAATAATGTTGAATGATTTAGCTTTTAGTAATGCTTCTCTTTTGGTTAAATAAATCCATGTGCTTCTAGTTTTTGTTCACGTGTATTTGAAATTTTCAACAACTAAAATACGGTAAAAAGAATAGGAGTACTAAAAATCTAAATACCCGAAGTTTACTTTTTGACATAGCATTATCAATATATATTTGATTCTGTGAAATCGATGTTATAAGAATAAAAATGATCAAAAAACTCAAATTCCGTTTTCACATGCTGGAATAATGATGTTACGAACTGTTTTCATATCTTTAAAAAACATTAACATAATTTTATTCAAATCTCTTAATCAGTAGTATCATAATAGGCTACGTGAGGCAGATAGTAGTACATTAACAATTTCATGCCCTTTGGGAAGAATGAGCTAGATTAATCAATTCTGTATCTATTTTCTTCCAAGCGATTCATGTTTTAACCTTCAATTATAGACTTCTGTTTGTTTATATTACTCGAGATCTAAGAAACACAGGCGCATTTTGATAGATCCAAGTATACATATTCTTTACACTCAATTACATACCTGAACTAGTTAAGAACCCGTGTAATACATGAGCGGTGTAAATTTATTTTGTTTTTATCAACACTCAGTGTTGGGAATAAAGCTAACAGTTACCACTGATAGGCTTGTGGAAGACACTGCTGAAGAATGCACTAGCAGTGGAAACTCATTACCACTGCTAGTACATATTATTACCACTGCTTACTAGATAACTGTTATGTATTCGTGNGATCTCTTGAACCTTAAAATATCTTACGATAACCTAAAGGTTTAAAAAATAAGTACGAGACGAAAGGAAAATACGATAATGAAGAAAAAACAAAAATGACTGAATGCAAAACCGGATATGAAATTGAAAAGTAGCTTGAGAAATCCACCATTTGCATCTAAAAAGTTAGGAAGAAATTCGATGGCAGAGCCAGCCCAACCCAAAGGTTTGTTAACTACCTGAAGTAGCTTCTGGGCAACAATAGATATGAAAATGATGAAGCATCTTGAAAAGCTTTCTTCAACTGTCCCATTGGGACGGATTTCCAAAGTTTTTGGAGAACAAGGCATTATGAGATCCCATAATCTAACGTGTTTCGGGATTAGTAGCATATAGTCTTTGCAAAATGACTTGTCACATGTTTTCTTGGTAGCCATATATGTTCAATGGTTAGTTGTTTATGGGTTTATGATAGCAAAAAGGTGATTAGGAAGAAGATGCATAGGAGTTGGCTAATTAGTTAACTATTTAGACAAAAAATAATGTTGAATGATTTAGCTTTTAGTAATGCTTCTCTTTTGGTTAAATAAATCCATGTGCTTCTAGTTTTTGTTCACGTGTATTTGAAATTTTCAACAACTAAAATATGGTAAAAAGAATAGGAGTACTAAAAATCTAAATACCCGAAGTTTACTTTTTGACATAGCATTATCAATATATATTTGATTATGTGAAATCGATGTTATAAGAATAAAAATGATCAAAAAACTCAAATTCCGTTTTCACATGCTGGAATAATGATGTTACGAACTGTTTTCATATCTTTAAAAAACATTAACATAATTGTATTCAAATCTCTTAATCAGTAGTATCATAATAGGCTACGTGAGGCAGATAGTAGTACATTAACAATTTCATGCCCTTTGGGAAGAATGAGCTAGATTAATCAATTCTGTATCTATTTTCTTCCAAGCGATTCATGTTTTAACCTTCAATTATAGACTTCTGTTTGTTTATATTACTCGAGATCTAAGAAACACAGGCGCATTTTGATAGATCCAAGTATACATATTCTTTACACTCAATTACATACCTGAACTAGTTAAGAACCCGTGTAATACATGAGCGGTGTAAATTTATTTTGTTTTTATCAACACTCAGTTATGGAACAGGATGCTTGGACATTTAAATTTCCAAATTCTAACTTTACTCCATCAGAAAAATGTGGTTGGAGGTCTGCCATAAATTCACGAGATTGAAGGAGTTTGTGAAAGGCGTGCGTTTCGTAAGCGTCATTGGAAACCATTTACAAAAGAAGTCACTTGGAAAGCGAAGGAAATTCTCAAGCTAGTACACAGTTTTGTAGATCTGTAACTAGGATTTTGGTCCGCATAGTTTTGTGTGTTTATATTTTCGTTGTGCACGTCTGATTAGTGTGCGGACGACCACAATAACCTTACATTAGGTCCTACAACTAGGAATGGCAATGGGGCGGGTTTGGGTCGGGGTGGCCATCCCCATTCCCTAACCCGATTACAAAAATCATCCTAAAACCCACCCCAATCCCCATTGGGGAGCTTATCGGGGGGCCTCATTGGGGCGAGATGCTCCTCCAAACCCGCCCCGTACCCCGTTGGGGATCTTATCGTGTTGTCTTCTATGAGCGTAATGCTCCAGCAAACTCGTGTCTTTCCCCGTTTATTTTTGTTTTAACACTATAAACAATATATTTTTAAGCAATAAATTAAAAAATCAAGAGGCCATTATTAATAAATTAAACATTAGCCTTATTAAGCTTTCAACAACAGTGTTAAACATAAAAAATATACGCTACTCACGTCGCAAATCAACATCTTTAGAATATTATGACACGAAATAAGCTTCTATGATCACAACTTTCAATCTTACAAATATTGATCATTAAAGAATTATACGTTTATTAGGTAAATACAAATGCAATTCTATATGTATAATTGTATATAGATATATTAGTTGAGCCCCGTCCCCATCCCAAACCAAATAAAAATGTAACACCCCAGTTTCGTGATACGCAACGGAATTCAAATTGGGTGTTACTTCATGGCACAATAGTTGAATAGAAGAAAACGATCACCAATTTAGTCGTTTTAAAAGATTTATCATTCGAATTTGTATAAATACCAGAGTTTACAAAATGAGGTCCTAGATGGTTCCATGTTTACAAATTACAATAAATGAGTTTTCGAATGATAATAAAATTTATAGCCCTCTTGAATATCCGTGCTCCTTCGTGCCAGCCTCGTTCATTATGGACCTCAAATACATGCTAAAGTGTCAATTCAAAGGTTGGTGAGTTCATAGAGTTTGTGGAAATAGTTGTGAAAATTTTGTAAAATCATCGTGACAAGTATAGGTAATTACTAAATGTAGTTCTTAAAACTCTCGAGTGTATGACTATTGTACTAAATACAATATCACATGTAGGTAGTGCTACTGATGCTCTTAGTCTTTGACATCGAAACCTTAAGTTTTCTAGTTTATGGATTCTAGTTTCTGCTTAGTTCGTAATTGTACCTAGTCCGTTAGCTCGAGATCATACCAAGTCCATTAGATCGAGATCATACTAAGTCCATTAGATTGTTATTGTACCAAGTCCATTAGATCGTTATTGTCCCAAGTCCATTAGCTCAATAAATGATTCATGATTTGTCGTATTATCTAGTGTTCTCAAATATAGTGCGCTTGTTTGCTCTAATTGAGTCAACTTAATGGTTACACTAATACCAATAGATCTAACCAAAGTATTCGTGTTCACTACGCATAGTGCTTAATGGTCCATGATATAGAAACTCTAAGTATGACAATAATGTTACTTAGCATAGATAAACATTTAGTTCAGGTAAGACATAAGTTTGCAAATAATCGAAATTGTCATAAAATAGTTGAGCATGTATCTCCCCCAAAGAGTTTATAAAATAAGTATAAAAATGGGGCTATGACTCACCGTGAGTTGGATGATGTTTTAGTACTCTACGAAATGGGATTGATAAGTCGGGAACCCTCTACGTGCAACCTAAAATAGAATGTTGCGACTTAGGATGGAACAATGTCTAAGAATACAAAAACGTGCCTATATATGTCTTTCATATTGTTCATGATGTAGTACTTAGTATGATATATGTGTATGTCGTTGTATAATGATGTTTTATGAAACAGGTTGAGTTTATATATCTCGTACTACCGTTCGGTCCATCATAATTCAGAGGTCATGTAGTAAATGTTCGAGGAGCTAGGACACTTTAATTCGTAAATGTAGCAACTCGTCGATCCGTGTACCCAAATGAAACCCCTCACATGAAGTTCCCTAGTGTTGTAGCAATCGATATGGAAAACATATGTTTTCGGTCATAAAAAGTTGCATGTCCGAAGGTCGAATAAACTTATAGAAGTTTATTTTTGAATGAAGATTGTTATCTTTATAAGTCTAGTATGGATTTGACATTACTTGTAAAATCTCATGGTTAATCGATGGAGTAGATCTAAATTGTTTTGTGTTGTTTTGTTAAGTCTTAATGCTTTAGTTTAATGTTTTTGGCTTAGAAAGCCTTGAGGTCTTAGCTGTGGCCTTGCTGTGGCTTTGGTCTTGGCTACCATGTCCTTGAGATCTCAGCTTTCGCCTTAGCCGTGGCTGTGATCTTAGCCTAAGGCCATTATACTTCATGGTTTTACTTGATTGTGACGAAAAATATAGTTGTTAAGCTTAATAAGGGGTTGCTAAGATTTTGAAAATTTATCTCATTTGTTATGCGTTATCAGGACTCGTGGTCTAAAGCTCTCTTGAAGCAAAAATCGTTCCGGACAACTTTCGTGTTTTAACTTTTTGATGAAATAGAACGGAAGTGCCTCGTTTTGCGTGTTTTAGATTCTGTTACAGTATGCTATTTGGCAGGTTTGGGTTTTTAGTTTGCTAACTTCTTTTGGTCACAACTTTTGACTCGTGTACTCGTTTTCGATGATTCAAATTGCTATGTCTTCCTTTTTAAGTCCTCTATAACAGCAGGTAAGTGTATCATATCATGATTACACTATTTTGGTCGTGGTTCTCAATACAAGTCACTAGTTTCCTTGATTACTTAACATAAGTTAACATGTAGTGTTCTTAACTTGTTTTAAAGATTTTTATACATCATGAACATAACATAAAGACCATATATAGCATAAATGAAGTATAAGAATCATGAAAATGATGTTGAGAAAGAGAGTGTGTTAGGGTTTCTTACAACTTTTGGCTTTCAAAAGAAAGGAAGTCAAGCATGAAACTAGGACACTAAACCTATGCTTGTAAACCCTTCACCACAACTCTTGCAAACCCTTGATAACCTTAATATAACCCTTGTGAAAAACCTTCTTAGCTCAGACCTAGTACCCTTGTGTAGCTCCTAATTCAACCATGGAATCACCAAATAAACACTAGTTTCATATAGAGAATAACTAGGCCTTGAACTTTGTTGTGTAACTTGTTGCTTGAAGATCAAAATTGAATGGTGATTGGTGATTTGTGGTGTTCGGTTATGGAGGAGGGATAGGAAGAGATGAGAGCGTTTTCTTGACTTTTCTACTTGTGGTGAAGATTATGTAAGTAAATATCTATGTATTATAACTTATGAAGACTTATGTGCTAAGTTACTACACTTGTAATCATCTAAACTCATCAAGGCTTATCACAAGCCAACAAGGCTTGTGACTTAGCTTACAATTTCGTTCTATGTCTATCTTGGATGACTAGATATGAGTTTTGATTATATCTTGCTTTTACGGAGTGAGTTTTGGTCCTGGTAATCGCTAACTGTAAGTTGTTAAGTCACGAAACATAAAACCGGGTATCGTAAGAATATGAAACTTGTAGAAATGATTAAAATTTTCAATATACTCGTTATTATCTTATAAAAATGAGTGATAAGTTTAATGGCTCGCGAAAATGCTGTTAACGCTGGAAACGTAGGTTTAAAAGGCATAAATCATGTAAAACGCAAAATCGGAAAATGTAAAATTCAAAAGTTCTTGAGAATGTTACGGAAGGTGAAAATTTTATATTTCTCTTGATTGTAGTGTTGTGTGGACATATCGGGATGCCTAAATGTCGTAAAATCTAAAACCGGAAATGTTAAATATCTAGCTAAGATATTTACGAAGAGAATTTCAACTTGACTTCTCTTAGTGAGATATTTTGAAATATATTATCTAAATAATATCTAGTTGATGACTAGGTATATAATTAGGCAAGGAAATTGACTAAATCTATTAGTCAAAAGGTGGTGCAGGTATCAGAAGTGAATAGTAAAATGAATAGTTAAATCCCAAGATGAATAGTGAAATTTCAAAAATGACCTGAAAATGCGAGTTGTTACAGTCTTACCACCTTAACGGGAATTCCGTCCTAGAATTCAGTGTGTGTTATATATTGGAGTGGTGTCGATGAAGAGGTGTGGTTATTTATGAGGACTAAAGTCTGGAATTACAAGTGTTGTAGTTTGATTTTTCTTGAAATACAGTGTATCAATAGAAATTGATAACATAGTTGAATATCAGTAGAGCTTGATATAATAGTCGAATATCAATGGAAATTGATATAGCAGTCGAATATTAATAGAAATTGATATAGTAGTTGAACAGAAATTGATATAGTAGTTGAATATCAAATAGCAATTGATATAGTATTCGAATAACAATAGCAATTGACATAGGAATTAAATAATGGAAATTGATATAGTAGTCGAATATCAATAGAAATCGATTTAGTAGTCGAATATCAATAGTAATTGATGGATCTAAACACACACCTTGTGTTAGAGATACTTTGAATAATATTATTAAGCACGCGGAATTTACTTAGTAATACTTAGAAGATGGGTTGTATGATGTAATGCAAGTGAGAACAATTGTATGCAAGTATAACACAAAGCTTCAATATTATTATGAATAATACGAGTGATCTTAGATATCACTAGGGTTACACCTTGAAGCTCTCTAGGGTTATACGTACTATTAACAATGACCTAGGATCTCCTTTTATAACATAAGGAGTCCTTTACAAGATAAGTATTAGGTTATTAGAATAGAATATACACAATATCTTTTCTATACTTATCTACACGAATACATAAGTTATCTAATAGCAGTGGTAATATATGTACTAGCAGTGGTAATGTGTTTCCACTGCTAGTGCATTCTTCAGCAGTGTCTTCTACAATATTATCAGTGGTAACTTTATTCCCAACAATCCTCCCCTAAACTTATGATTTCTCTGCAAATCAATAAGTTTCTTCATTCTGCATCATCTCTTAGGATTTGGGGAATTCTTCCAAACACTTCACTTTCTTCTTAGGTTCTGAACAGCTCTTGAACATTGCTTTTGAATCCTATGTATCAATGCCCTTACCTTCTCAGTATCTTCATGAACTCTTATACTTGTAGATAACATCACTGTGAGAGTTCCAGCTCTGAGTGGGTACTCTTTCTCAGCAAACATAAATGCATCCACTCCAGCCTTGGTAGAAACATGATGAACTTCACATGAATCATAATAAGTCCATGTAGTACCTGGACATGAAGATTCAAACTTCCAGAAATTATCACCAACATCTGGTTCATAGAGCCTTCTTAAGTCCACCCATAACTGCATCTCTTTAATATCTTTAAGCTTGTCAGCATCAAATCTTTCTTGAACTAATCTCCACAATGTGTCAAGATCATCTCTGTCACATGCTTTAATGAGTTCTTCAAACTGAATGAATGATGAAGTTTCACCACCTAGCCTTGTAATCTTCCAACATGGAGCAAAGTTGCTAGCAGTGTAAACCTCCCAGTCAACTATTGGATGTCTGACTTGCAGTGGGTCAGGATAGAAGTCTTCTTCTTCAATCAAAATCATTCCAGTCAGATGTTCTTCTGAAAATTTCTCAGATTGAACTTCTTGAGGTTTAGAAAATCTTGTCTTCTTTACATTCTGAGGTTCACTATGTTTGACTTTCCTTTTTAGTTAAGGAAATCTTCTTTCTTCTTCTTCAAAATTCATAGGAACAAAATCAAGATCTTGCCTTTTAACTTTGTAGTAGGCACCTTCAATCTGATCATGGGTCATCCCTTTGAATTGACTCATTTTCCATCCACCAACATTGCAACAGTAAATCTTCATAGTAGAAATAACTTGTGTCTTAGTTGGTTGCCTTGGCTTCTTTTGACCCTTTCTGACAGTACTTATTGCATCTTGAAGTGCTTGTCTATTCTTCATCTCAATGAAATCTCTTAACTGAGCTGATCTTTGAGCTTCAGTTAAAGACTTGTCTGCCACTAGGTCAATTGCTTTCTTCTTGATCACTGGATTATTAGCAATCAAAAAGTCAATATCTTCTTCTGTTGGTACATATGTGAATTCTGGATTCTTCTCTCTCAGAATTGTAGGTTGGACAGTGGAAATTGGATTGGCATCCATAGGAGCAGTGTTTTCCACTCTATCCATTCTTTGAGCTATCATGAAGTCTGCAATTTCAATTTCATCCAGCCTTTTCTTCTTTGCAGCTTCATCTTCTCTTAATTTTCTGGCAATCTCAGCATCATAATCAACCTGAGCTTGTACTCTCTTCTTAACCTTCTTACTTGGTTGCTCTTCACTCTGCATTACTGCTTTACCTTTTTCCTTCCTTGTCTTCTCAATTTCTTCCACTGCAGTGGTAATGGTCTGACCAGCAGTGGGAACCATTTGCTCTGCAGTGGTAACAAGAACTTCAGTAGAAATTAGGTCTGTAATGGAAATAGTTGTTGCAGAAGTGGAAAAGATTTGCTCTTGTTGATCTGTATCAAATTGCTGCTGTAGAGAAGTTTCTTGCTCTCCAATATCATCCATTTGCTCAAATGCTAAATCTTTAAGACCAAAATCAGCATCTATATCATCTTCTTCCCTGAAATCAATTCTCCTCCCTTTAGTTTCAGCATCAGTTTTCCTCCCCTGTTTGGGAAAATAACACAAATCATCAAAGAAATCATCACTGGTGAGGATGAAGAAGAAATCACCATCTTTGCAGCCCTCTTTTGTTGCCTGAACCCCTGTACTTCATCCTTCAATGCTTGAATCTCTTGCTTCAATGCAGTAACATCATTGGCATGTTGCTCCTTAACTTGTGCCAATTCTTTCTTCAGAGATTCAACCTGCTTAGTTAACTTGGTACATAATTCCATCAATTCCATAGGTTGCTCAGAGCCCTCAACACTTCCAACTGTGTTACCTGTTGGGAGAGGTGAATCATAGGGCATAGGTTTAGTCTCCTCCCTAGTAGGACTAGGTAGAAGCCTGGAACCACCACTAGGGGTGAGCGCGGTTCCGGAACCGCACGAAACCGACCCGGAACCGAGAGTACCGAGAACCAAAAAAATCATATCTTAGGAACCGAGAACCGGACCGAAGAGCATGTTTCGGTTCCGGTTCGGTTCTCGGGTCCGGTCCGGTTATTTCGGTTCTACCCGATTAGAACCGAAAATTTCTAAAAACACCCAAAAGTTCAATTTTCTTCATGTTTTTTTGCACTCATTTACGTTAAAACCACGTAATATTGAACGATTAATATACATGGCAATATATTGAACAATAAAAATTAAAGTTCAATGAAATAATGAGATATTGTAAGCAATTTTTAAACGACAGGTTACATATGATACAAAAATTGTTTGATGTGGTGCATAGTCCTACAAAAGAAAATATATAATATATGTACATTCGAACAAACTCATTTATATGAGCAAACTAATTTGTCAAGTCGGATTACGTTGCTCAGCCCATCAATCGAATTCATAGATCATTAAAATGATCTGAAACAAATACTTTTTATCACTCCAAATCACTAACATATTATATCTAAGACAATGGTATGATGCCTATACTATTTTCACAATCACTTTAACACCAAAACCTATTTTCATGTTTAATATATATATACAATTGATTGAGGGAGCCTAAATAATCATGTATGTTAGAAACATAGTTGCATGTTTACTAAATACAATTGATTGGTCGGTTCTTCGGTTCCGGAAGCGATACCCGCGGTTCCGAACCGAACCGAACCGAGAACCGAAATTTTCAATATTAAAGAACCGAGAACCGAACCGCGGGTCTAAAGTTCGGTTCGGGTTGGGTCGGTTTCTGTTCGGTTCTCGGTTCCAGTTCGGTTCTCGGTTCATTTGCTCACCCCTAACCACCACTGCTTGTTCCAACACCAAAAGGATCAGGAACATGCTGTGTTTGGATGAAAGAAGTTGGCTGTTTATGCCTCCTTTCATATGTGTGAGAAACTGGTGGAGTATAGTCAATGTTTGGAATTGTGAGAATGGGTGTGGTTTGAGATACAACCGGGATTGTTGCATCCTCACCCTGTACCTGTGAAATCTTGGCAAGCATTTGAGGAAAAAGTGGTTGATAAACCCAAGTACCAGCCTTATCCATGTTTTGTAAAACTTTGGGCTTTAGGTGTCTGACTTTATAAACTCTGTTATGGGGTTGCAGTGGAAATTCATTTAACACTGCTTGCACAAACCTTGGGTACATCAAAAATTTTGTTGAACTTTTTACATTGCCTTTCATACTTGTAAAAATATAGTTAGTGGTATGTGCTTATTCACATACCTTTTATTCACTATTTTCAGACTCTTTAAGACCAAAAACTAACGTTAAACGCCAAAGATATCGTGTTTTTGTGTTTGTGACTGTGCAGGAGAGGATATTGCTAAAACGACACAAAAATTAACCAAAAAGCCCTAAAACGAGCACGAGATGTGGAAAAGTGACACAAAGCCGAGTCAACGATGATATCTACTTAAGAAAAGCCCAAGACGACGAAGTTATTTCTTAAAAGCTCAAGAAGATGAAAGAAATGCTTAATCGATCGTTTTTACATCTTTCAAGACCTTTGAAATACACGTCAACACGAAGCCTCGAAGTTACAAGACGTTACATTTAGTAGATAAGACGTTTATTAGTGTTGTAATAGAATTTATGTGTGTTTTCTTGAGATGTAAAAGTCTAGGGGGTAAAATGTACACGATGGCAAACTTGAAATCCCCCTAGCATGATAAATACCCCATGGGTGGCTTCATTTTAAAAAGAGTAGGTAGTAAGATTTAGTAGGTGTTAGTCTTAGTTTTAGTTTTTATTTAAGTGTAATTTTTATTTTGAATGCAAGATTTACTTTTCCATGTCTTATTTTTCTTTAGCTTATTTAACGCTTCATCTTAATCTTTCTTCGAAATCCTTACATCTTTTGAGTTTATTCTTGTTATTGTCAATCTTTTACTAAAGCTTTTATAAATCTCACCACCTTTGCATGTTATTTTTGGATCGAATGGTTTATAAAAATATGGGTTAGGGCTTAGTTTGGTGTCGTTAGCTTATTTTCAGCTTATTTAGCTTCATAAATTAGTTTTCTAAAAAGTTTTCATAAGTTTTCATTAGTTTTTATTAAGTTTTATTAGTTAGATCAATTAGTTTCATGTAAAATAAATTTCCAGCGTCCAAAATCATTTTTAGCGAGTATGATTTCTAGGGTTTAGCAAGTATGGATTTTCCTTGAAGTTTAGCGAGTATGGTCATTGTTTTCTAGCGAGTATGAAACTTTTTCAGCGAGTATCATATATGTTCTTAGCGAGTATGGTCTTATTATAGCGAGTATGGTATTTGTCAAGCGAGTATGCTTAAATCTCTAGCGAGTATCAATCTAATTTTAGCGAGTATCACTTTGTGATTTTTGCGAGCATCGAATTTTATTGCGAGTATGAAACAAGGTCCTTTTTGTGAGTATGGTTTTCCATTTTAGCGAGTATGGTTCAATTTCCTTTTTCGAGTTTGGAGCCTTTTTGCGAGTAAGGACTTAAAGTAGCGAGTATCACTTTCTAGTTAGCGAGTATATAATTTTTAGTTAGTGAGTTTTAGTTTTTATGTTTGCGAGTTTGATTTAACTTGGTGTCGAGTCTTATCGTTACTTTGCTAGTATCATTTGTTTCTTAAGCCGAGCTAGGCTTTTCATTACTTCATCGTTTCATCGAGTGAGGTTTTATTTCTTTAAAGTCTAAACGAAACTCTGTCGAAATTTTCTTAAATCTCTTTAGTAACGTCTTATTTAATTTCAATGTCTTTGCATTTTTAGATTAAAACTTTACAGGGTTTAATGTTTTCAAGTCTTTTATATGTCTTTCTTCGCTTAGTAAACTTTTATTTTCGTTTATTAAATCTTAAAAACCAAAAACAATTTATTTCCTAAGTTCAAGTTTAATTTCTTTATCGCTTTATTTCATTTAAAATGAGTCTTGAGTAGTTTTAATCGTGTTTGCTTAGTGATTCGGGTTTGCGAGCTAAGTGTGGACATGAAAGGCTTGTGATTAATAATCGTTAAGATTATTTAGGTATGTGATTTAATTATTTGAAGAACAAAAGCCGGAGAACAATTAAATCACTAGTATATAATTATTATCTCTTCTAAAGATTAATTGACAACTAATTTTGAGAAAGGAAAATAATTCGTCACAAACCATCAGCTCACATTTAACAAACTTACTCACGTCGCTTTGCAGACATATTGTCTTTAAAGCCATTTACCGTTTTTAATTACTTTTCGCATTTTAATTATCGCTTTCTTTAAGTCACTTTATTTCATGCAACTTTACTTGTTTATTTTCTTTGCGTCACTTTATTTCTTTCCTTTACTTTAACCGCATTTTAATTGTCGTTGTAGTATAATCAAAACCAAAAATCATCTTTTAAAACCTATTCATCTCACATATTTCACGATTCAATCGACTAGATCAGTTCAACCCTCGTTGGGACTACGACTCGTGTTTAAGCTTCACCGCTTAATTCTGCCACGATCAGTTAGACCAATTGAAAATCCTATCTGTAGCTAGACATACCAGAGGGTAAGCCATTGGTGAACTGAATTGTTCATAAGATGTTTTCTTAGGACTAAGGCAATGTAACAATGTGTGAATTAAAAATCTCCATTGGGGACAGAAACCACTCTTTTTGAAAGTAGCCTTTTTGTCAGTGGTATCATACCCCATGGATGAAAGATTTTCCCAAATTTCTGGCATAGGTAATGTGATGATACCATTGAGATCATCTAATTGGAGAATTCTCCTCAAAGATGACTCAGTAACATCAATTGTTACCCCATCCACTGTGGCTCTAAGAGTATCCACAGATTCATGTGTATCTCTATTTTCAATGGTTATTGACTCAACAGAGTTCCAAAACTGCTTAATTTGAGAGATATAGATTGTGGGATTAAGAAGTAAAACATACCTCACATGAGTAGTGTTTAGAAAATCCACAATCTGATGAAAAAGAGGACCACTCTTGTCGTTTGACTTTTCCAAATTGACCACTTGGTTGTGCTCATCTGCAAAGGTGATTGAAACCATGGTATCTTTTTATAAAAAAAGAGTTGTGTTAGTATGCATTGAATATAGAACTCGCCAATTGAGAGAATAGTAAATAAACTGCTAGGGTTAGAGATTTATGCGCAAGAAAGATTATCTAAGGAAAAGATTTATCTTAAAAGAATAAATAGTAATTAGGAAAGTAGATAATCTTCTAAAAATTTTACCCTATTAATATGGAAAGCAGTTACTCTCAACGGCTAGTAAAAAGATTAGTTACTGACACAACAGTTGTAACGGCTAGTTCAATAGTGGTAAAAATAACACTGGCTGTGGGAACTGTGAACTAGCAGTGGAAATTTTCACAAAAATTTTCAAGAGCAGTGGTAAAATTAAACATATAAGAATTTGACTGCTCTCATTGTAGTTTTTAGCAACCTACCAGCTATCAACGGATTTGATATGTCTTTACCATGAGCCGTTTGCTATGGACTAGCTAACTCTTAATCATAAAGAATATGGTGAGTTGATAACCATATAGTTTTTGGTAAACTATCAACCATAAACGGATTTGTTAAGTCTTTACCAGTAGCCGTTTGCTCTAGACTAGTTGATTCTTATGTGTGTTAGACATGGTGAATCAATAACCATTTGTTGTGTATCTCAGTTATACACCTTTTGTGATCACCTCCCAACAAGAACTTGGCTATTTACCTGCAAGTGTTAGCTTAAAATATGGAAAATATATAACCAAACTTAGTATTAACCAAAGTTACTTTTAACCAAGCCACTATTCACAAATATCTTCTAAAAGTCAACCCGATAATATCTTTATTTACTTTCAACCTACCCAAATAGGTGTAAGTAAATATCTCAATTAATGAGACCTTTTAGTTGACCTTTCCTATATAAAGGGACTCGGATCTCCATTCTCTTTATCAAAACACATTATACTTTTCTCTCAAAACCCTAAGAATCACAATGAGCAAACATCCAAACATAGTGTACATCTCCTCTGATTCTTCTGCTTCAGAAGAATTTGTCATGTCTTCTGATTCATCCTCTGAAGAAACAGGATGGTCAAGTTATTTTCCACCTTGTGCTTCAGCCTCTTCATCAAGAAAGCGACCAAAGAAGACAACTGCTAAGCCTGTTGCTCAACCTTCATCTACACCAGCATCTACTCCTGCACCTGCACCATCTCTGGAGTTCTACTCCAGTTCATTTGATGATGATGAGCCCTACTCCTTGTCAAAGGAGTTGCCTAGGGCTCTTACTAAAGCATTGGGAGCAGCTCTCTCCAATATGACATAGATTTCCATCCCTGAGAGGCCTACAAGACTACCAAGGCCACCTCCATAAGTGCTTGGGCTTGCTTGTCCTAGGTTGCAATCTACTTTTGAGAACAAAAGAAAGAATGCATAGAAGAACAAGCACAACTACAAGGGCAAAGGGAAGAAGCCTGCAGAGTAGTTTGTGTAGGGTGTAGGGGTGTAGGTTGTTAAGGGTTTATGTTTTATGTTTTGATGATTTTTTAGTTGAATAAATGAAGTTTCTTTTTGTTTGTCTTTTTCCACTGTGAGAGCACCAATTACCACTGCTTGCCTTTTTGTTTCCACTGTTTTCTTTGTTCTCTGCATAAAAGTTAGTGGACAAACAAAATACAAGCACAACATATACAAACTTATACAATTAACAATTTGAGTACCAAAACCTCCCCTCAACACCAAAGACCATTAGACATAAAAAGTATTTATGGATTGAGCATTCCAATACCTGTTACCAAGTACTGAAATCTACCCACATCAAGACCTTTTGTTAATAAATCAGCATAGTTATCATCAATGTGAATTTTGATAACCTGAATTAGCCTTTCATAACAATCTATTATAAAATGATGTCTAATTTCAATATGTTTGGTCTTTGTGTGTTGAACTGGATTTTTAATTATGCATATGGTACTACTCTTGTCAATGTAAATGATGGTATTCATGAAATTGTACCCATAGTCCAAAAGTTGATTTTGAAGCCATAGAACTTGAGCACAGCAACTTGCAGCAGCCACATACTCTGCTTCAGTTGATGAATTAGCCACCATTGTTTGTTTCTTGCACTGCCATGACACCAACCTATTCCCAAGAAATTGGCATCCACCTGTAGTAGATCCAAGCTTGCTCCAGCATAGTCACTATCTGAGTAAGTGACCAATTCTAAAGGAGATTCTCTAGGATACCATAATCCCAGATTAAGAAAAGCTTTAAGGTATTTGAAAATCTTCTTCACAGCAGTCAAGTGAGAAACTTTGGGAATGACCTGAAACCTTGCACAAGCACATACTGCAAACATAATATATGGCCTAGATGATGTGAGATACATCAAAGAACCAATCATAGATCTATACATGTGCACATCAACTACTTCACCACTGTTTTCTTTCAAAAGTTGATGTATAGTCTTGTCTACAGGGGTGCTACTTGACTTTGCATCAAAGAATTTGAACTTCCTTAGTATCTCAACCACGTATTTGTCTTGATTGATGAAAATTCCATCTGGCTTTTGCTGTACTTGAAGTCCCAAAAAGAATGTGAGTTCTCCAATAGAACTCATCTTAAATTCTTCCTTCATAAGTTTCTCAAATTCTTTGCACATCTCGGGCTTTGTAGATCCAAAAATGATATCATCAACATAAACTTGAACTAGCAAGCTATCATTCTTGTCTTTCTTGATGAACAAAGTTTGATCCACTCTCCCTCTATGAAACCCATTATCAATAAGATAAGTTGTTAAGGTCTCATACCATTTTCTTGGTGCCTGATGCAAGCCATATAATGCTTTAACTACCCTGTATACTTTGTCTGGATAGTCAGGGTCTTCAAAACCTGGAGGTTGTGACACATATACCTCCTCATCAATTTGCCCATATAGAAAAGCACTTTTTACATCCATTTGATAGACTTTAAAGCCCATAAAAGATGCATAGGCCAGGAATAGCCTAATTGCTTCTATTCTTGCAACTGGGGCAAATACCTCTTCATAATCAATACCCTCCTCCTGAGTGTATCCTTGAGCCACAAGCCTAGCCTTATTCCTTATTACAATCCCTCTTTCATCCTTCTTGTTTCTGAACACCCATTTTGTACCTATTACCTTCTTGCCAGAAGGTAAATCACATATTACCCAAACCTTCTAAATTTTGAATTGGAGCAACTCTTCTTGCATTGCTTCCACCCAACTTTCATCTTCAAGAGCTTTGAATACATTCTTTGGTTCCATTTTGACAGAAAACACATAAAGAGACATTCATTCTTTTCTTCATGATCTTTAGATTCATAAATTTCAGTGATAAAACCATGAATGTCAGACACTGAAGATTGCTGTAGAACAAAAAAATAATCTATAACATGTATGGTTCAAGTTTATATGGATCGAATAGTAGAAGAAGAAAGAAAGAAAGAATGAAAGAAAGAAGATAAGAGTTTTAGAGAGAGAGAGTGGAACCTAGAGAGAGAAAGTGAAACCAAAAAAAAAGAAAATAGATTGAGGAGGTTCACCCTCTCCAAGGATGGAGAGGGTATATATGTACATGAGTTTTGCCACTTGGGCTGCGGATCAGGCATACAGTGGTTAAAGACCCGTCCTTCTTCCGCGAACTAACTACTTCTAATCTACGTTTTACTAACTAACATAACTACTACGAGCTAAACAATGCTTAATCATATCTGGGGTGACCGAATCTTTCTTATACAAAAATCGTATTCCTAACAATCTCCCCCTAAGGGAGGTCACCCCTGAAAATAATTCTTGAATTCTTGCATTGAGATCTTTGTAGATTCTTTTTGTAGCTCGTAGTCGTTGATTCTTCATTGATGTACGACTCAAGATGACTTCCTTGATGTATATGATGATCTTTGACTTTGCTCTTCGCTCTTCATCCAAATAATTAGCTTCAAGTCATCTTTGAGTGTATGTGTCTCTTTGTGATGTTGTGATTGTCTTTGTGATGTCATGCTTAAATTTTTCTGGATCATGATCTTCTGCATCAGAGTTGTGGAAGCATAGTCGAAGCCCATTCGTTGATCATGATTTCTTGAGTTATGATGTTGAAGTGTAAGCATGAGATGATGAATCTGCATCTTTTCAGCAATCGGCATCAATCGTCAACTTCTTTGTCTTTGGTGTGATTACGCCTTTCCAACATGCTCATACATCTTTGTTGAGTAGATCTTCACGGTTGAAAAGTTCTGACGACTCCTTGTAGATGTTGGTATGAGCATGTGGAACTTGAGTGATGGTGGTGAACATGGTAAGTTTGGTATGTTGAGCTGCATAAAACTTGGTTAGTAATAAACATACTGGCACTTACAAGTTCGGACTTCGAGATTGTCAACAGCATAGTGTGAAGACTTTCTCTAATCCTTACCAAGGCCGTTCCTAATTGGATGGCCCCAAAAGGGCTTTCACTGACATACCGAAGTACACCAACGATTAGGTGAGTCGCTGGAGATCACCCCACGACTGTAGACCTTTTGGAACACCATCGTATACACTAAGCGTAATCCACAAGAGATTACCGAGGTGACCTGCTGTCAGGGCTGTTTGATGTTGACCCTGGCAGGAGTTTCCACTTAATCATTGGGAAATACTTATGTATATTCCCTCATAAGTGTTCTTGGCAGATTGCTAATATCTGCGTAGGACTCAAAATATTACAACTGGTGTCCTTAATGTTGAACAACCAGTGTAGAAGTATCAAGTGTTCCTATGAGATCTTTGATGCATCTCTTGGCTCTAGACTCGATAAGTGCACATTTGGTTATCCTATTCGGAGACTAGGGAGGGGTCTCCTGTTTCAATATCAACTAGCTTTAAGAGACAAGTCGATAGTTTACACTGGTTCCCCGTGAGAATGAAACAAGCTCTTTTGAGAGAACTTGAGTGGCTGGAAGGTTTAGTGCAGTGCGTCACTGGGTCCATGACGTCTTTTCTTCAATACCGATGTTACCTTGGTAACAACCAGTAGCATATGAATTGAACCCGGTTTCTGCCCTAAGGTTGAATAATTGGAGGGATATTTCTTTTCACCCTTTCTCATTTCATTTCTTTTTTATTCTTCAACCCCTTCAGTGCTTACCGAGACTTCATTACTAGAACCTTGTTGGGTTTGTTCCAGTCCTAGCTCAATCTCAGTCGGTACTCCTCCCTTTCTCACTTTTCTCCTTTTTTCAATCATTCCTAAGGACTTCTAATCTATCTATCGAATTGTCCCTGGGAAGATCCCTCCGGTTCTGGTGGATCATGGGAACATATACCTAACCTTACCATCCTTATAACTACGTGCTTTAAAGTAAATTGGTCGGTCTTTTGGTACCTTTCCACAATCGTCATATAACCAAATCATTGAAAATTCTCTCAAAGTGTTTATGATAAGGAAAAACATTTTGTTAACACTTTGAGAGTTTTATCATTTTTCAAATGCTCCCCCTTAACATGTGCTCATATGTTAAAGAAAGAAATTTGCACATGTCGGGATGAGTTGCACTTTTTGAATTGATCTACTCTTAATAGACATATACCCTAGGGACACGTTTACGTTGCTTAGTTAAAGGGATCCATTATCAGCTTTTAGGTGATAACTAGCCCTAATAACTAACTTGAAGTTGTTAACATTCCTTGAAAAGGAAGTTAGACCCGTCAAAGTATACATCTAATAAGAGCTTCTCGACACGGTACTTTTCTACTTGGATAAATCCTTTCGAATTCTAACGTTTGTGTTTCGTCAATTCATGAGTCAATTCTGAGTCATAATCAATTCACGGTTTCTACTTATTATCCGTAAAAACACGCGAAAGACTCTTAGCCACTTGCTCCCCCTCAATATGTGCACATTGATTGAATTAAATCGAAAGTTTTTAAAAACTTTGGCACATACGGGTGAGCTTACAAACGAGATCGTTTATTCATCATTTTTAATCACTTGCTCCCCCTCAATATGTGCTTTGATTAAAATCCAAAATCTTTAAAATTTTAGCACATACGGGAGCATTCTTTTAAGTCCAAAAAACATCCTTTTAAGTTCCAAAAACATCACATCTAAATCAGTTTTCATATTTAAATCACATTCTCTCCCCCGATCATAAAATTTCAAATCATTTGATATTTTGTGATCCCAATTGATTTAAATGATTTTCGAAGAAACTTTGGAGACACATGTGATATGTTTTAAACGTTTACTGATTTTGAGACACTTTTCGGTTTTTCACTGTTGCTGGTGCACAAAGTTTTTAAAGGTACAAAAATTTTGAGCAAATACGCTCCCCCTCAATTAATGACCCGTTTTCAATTTTAACGTTTAATAGCCATTAATGTGAGCGGTAACGTATTCGAGAAAATTTAAGAACGATGGCCACCTTGTACACCACAAAATCTCTTTTGAAGAATTTTAGAAGAAAGAGATTTTGGGAAAAGAAGACTTCTCTTCTTTTACTAGAAAGGTTGCACTGAAGCGTACAACGTTTCGGATAATCCGTACTCAATGAAAAACATGGTGACGTGTTTTCCACGGATTTTGAAAACCGGGTTGCTATCTGAAGTAATAGCAAACCATCATTTTACGAGCGGGTTACAGTCTGAAGTAACTGCAAGCCATATAAGGCATGTTTTGAAAAACATTTTGTACTTTTGTTCGAACTTCATCTAAAGACCCGTGTCATTATTAAATGACATTTCTAGGACCGTAAATGTTATCGATGCCAAAAGACATGCCTTAAGAAAACTATATTTTTGGTATTTTCTGATTCTTTTTTTTGGTTTTTATAGGTTTTATATTTTTGTATTTTTCTTTTAAGGGTATATAAAAGGATACAAATTAGTTTAAGAAGATGTTGACCTCAAAATCGAAAAGAGGAGATCGGTCTGCATGTTGTAGAAGTCAGTAGTCAACATCTCTTAAACTTTCTCCACCAAAGCTTTCGAGGCTCCTGAATAATCGTCTGAACTTGTGGTTGCCATGATGTAATCTTAAACGGGATTTTACAATTCTTGTGACTTAAACCGAGAGATCGATTCTCTCCCGGGATTTTACTAAAGTCAACAAAAGAAACCGAAAGATGTGATAAGCGAGTCAAACTTAGAGTGAGATCTTGGATAAGTCACAATTAGCACTAAGTGTCTAGCCGCGGCGAGTCAAGTTACAATAGATCCGATCATAATAAGTCAAGTTGTAAATTTTAAACTCACAACGTCAAATTACAATCAGACTATTCGAAACGTCTCAAGTCACAACAATTCACCAAGCACAGGTTGATAACAAATCACTAGACTCTCACAGCTGAGTTAATCACTAGGCATCACCAAATCGCTGAATTATGAAGCTTTGGTAGCTCAGCAACGTATCATCTCACGCTTGAATAGTTCTTCTCATCTTTCCTCCCTGCTGAAGGCTGAAGTAATGCAAACCAAAAAGTATCCAGAGACCACTTCCTCCCAAGTAGTTGAAATGATGCAATCAGTCTCATTATATGAAGCTCAAAAACCCGAAGCACACTAGTACCTCTTTAATCATCAGAAACTATTTTTTACATCTCTTCCCCCACGTGGATGGAATAATACACCAAAAGAACGAGTTAGAACACTGATCTTCTCTGCGGGGAATAATCTTCAATTAGGAAGAAGTATAAAGCTCATCCCGTGTACTCGTTGTGCGTTCCGATGTATGTCTCCTTCCCCTTTGCTCTTTTTGATGCTTCAGAATCAGCCACACATTATATGCACATACAACTTGAAATTTTGTGAGAAGAATGATTGGCTCAGATACAGTCAACAAAAGTCAACCAAAGAATTGGTCAACTGAAGTCAAACTATAAAAGAGTCAATGCAATAGCCAAAGATAGTATAGGAATTCCTCGGGTCGTTTAAAATCCCGACGAGGAGTGAATTGTGTCGAAAACGGTAATGAGATCGAGTGATTATGAAACGGAATTGGGAAAGTGAGATTGATCTTACACTAAGGAATAAAAGGAATAGCTTAAATAAGCTAAAAAAACTAGAACGTGAAAGGAAGTTAGCTAGAAACGTTTAAAATCTAAAAACGCGAAAGTTAATTTAAAATCTACGTTAATGCACAAAATAAAACGCGAGTTTAAAGAAATAAAAAGCCTACGGATATGAAAATTACTTTTTTACATACCTAATGATAAAAGAAAATTATTGGAAAAAGAAAAATATTTATTAGATTATTTAAATAATTATTATTAATTAAAAACTATTTAAACTATATTAAATCAAAATAAATACTAAACTGATTTAAATAAATCTGAAATTTTTTCTATAAATTCTTTTCAATGAAAGAAGCCTAGGAAAAATTGGAAAAGTCCTAAATGCTTATTAATAAGCAGAAATTAAATTGATAAGCTAAAATAAGCTTAAACACTCATACTACTATAAATAAATGAAATGCAAGGGATAACAATGAGAAGTCCCTAGGGCAACTGGTTTGGCCGTGTGTGTTGTGTATGCTCAGTGGTGAGCCAAGGGACACAGGTTCAAATCCTGCCCTTGGCTTTTTTGCAAAATTAAAATATTTTTTTTCTTTTTCTTTCTTTGTTCACTGATTATACACAAGTCAAACAAGCACTAACACACAAACTCAAACTCAAACTTTTGGAAACAGAATCACACAACAGAATTTGATTTCAAACAGATTAAAGAGGCAAATTAGTTTTTGTGTTCCAAAATTTGTTTTCTTTTTCTCTTTGAAACAACTAAATAATTTCACTACTCAAATGAGCTTAAACAAGTTTAATGCTTGTATAAGCAATTCAACAACAACAGGCAGCAAACACAACAACAAAATACAAGAACAACAACAAGCATCTAAGATAAACAATCATCAAGAACAAACAATTAAGTTCAACAATTAGCAGCAGTAACAGTCCAAAGTGCTCAAAAGATAGGCTCAAAATAAACACTTAATAAGCACTACAGACAAAACAAAGGGTCAAATCTTAAAAACTACCTAGGTGGCTACTCAAATCAGCAAGAATCTCTCCATTTCATCCAAGATTAAACAATCTATAAGCACATGAACCTTACTTAAAATCTGTGGTGCAGGGGAGATCTTTGGAAAACAGCCTAAAGAATAAGCAGATTTAAGCAAGTTAATAAGCTCCACAAAAATTATCAAAAATCATGAAGCAATTTGACCAACCAAAGAACCAGATTTCAAAAGCACAATTTCCAACTCTTAGAATTAAACCCTACAAGAAAATCTAAAGTTTATTCAAAAACTTTTTCTTGGAAATTTTGACTTTATGAGATAACAACCTAAGTTGACTATTACCAAATTCTACTGATTACTAATTACTAATTAAGTTATATTATGATAAAATGAAACTAATTTGAGCTAAATTACCAACTTTTACACTGATTCTAAGGATTTGGCCACTCAATTCCTTCACAGTTAAGTTGTGAAGATACCTAAGCCAAATTTTGACTTTTTCTACAAGAATGACCAAGAAAATGATCAAAGGGAACTAGTACAGGCCTAAGAGTGATGAACCAACAAGGCTTATCCTATCATAACAACAACAACACATCTTAACAGTTTGAACCAAACACCCCTTTAAAATTCAGTTTTGGAGATTTAGTGAGCAAATGAATGATCCAGTATTTCAAACTGATTTATAAGGTTAAAATATGATAGAATGAGCTTAAATGAACACATCAACAACAATCAAAACAACAAATACCACTTAAAACCTAAAATGCTAGGATTGGCAGTGAAATACAAGGATCTTGAACACAATAGAACTAATGAACAACCACCTAAATTTGAACACTAATATGACTAAATTACACTAACTAAGCATGAAAAGCATATAAATAAGCACTTATAAGCATAAGAACAGTGGATACAAAAAAATTGAGAAAGTGGCTTACAAGGCCTTCCAAGCTCAAATCAGAGAATCAAGAACCAAAGAACCACCCTAAAGCTTACGTATCATCTCACGCTTGAATAGTTCTTCTCATCTTTCCTCCCTGCTGAAGGCTGAAGTAATGCGAACCAAAAAGTATCCAGAGACCACTTCCTCCCAAGTAGTTGAAATGATGCAATCAGTCTCATTATATGAAGCTCAAAAACCCGAAGCACACTAGTACCTCTTTAATCATCAGAAACTATTTCTTACATCTCTTCCCCCACGTGGATGGAATAATACACCAAAAGAACGAGTTAGAACACTGATCTTCTCTGCGGGGAATAATCTTCAATTAGGAAGAAGTATAAAGCTCATCCCGTGTACTCGTTGTGCGTTCCGATGTATGTCTCCTTCCCCTTTGCTCTTTTTGATGCTTCAGAATCAGCCACACATTATATGCACATACAACTTGAAATTTTGTGAGAAGAACAACATATGCTTAGATGTATCCTGTGAGAATCAACTGCTACAGAAACACTCTTTGACTATCATTATCAACCCTTATATACAGCAGGCTATTGCTATGACCACATTATGACGTAAGCCCGATATTCCCAACTTGAAAATGAAGTAGAATTCCCCGTTCTTGTGACTTAACCTTGCACCAATGTATGACAAAGAGCGGTGTAAAGACTTCATGCAACATCGAATCCCTAAGTACATTATACTCTTCAACCATCCAACCATCAAGTATAATACGTGCATCACCTCTTGAGTATCGACAACTCCGTGTGAGTTGTGACACTGAATGTGATAGTTATTTTGTGGTAATAGAAGAGAAGAATTACCAAAATAACTAGATACCCAAGTCTTCGTCAGTGTAGAGATAAAAAGCTCGAACAAGGATCATCAAGATACTAAGTACACTCACCCGTGAAATTTCACTTCAATCTCAAATAAATAATACCAAATAAGCACTGTGATCACTATACATTCCATTTCCAAATTCTTAGCCGAAATTTTACTCTATATTCTTGTGGTTGATTTACCGAGTGCACATTAGAAGGAACAACAATCCATGAAGAAGGGGATTCTTTAGAGTCCAGTTTTGGGAAAGAAATACCAGAAGACGGATCATTATTCATGTGCAGCTTCATTATCATGATAGTCATTATCAACACCTTGAAGAATAACTGGAGATTGGGTTTCATGTGTATTCTGAGAAATACTTCAACCTAGTGCATCTTGCTCAATGGAGATGGAAGAAGATGAGCCAAGAGCCAACAGAAACCGAAGAAGGAGCTTCAGAAACTAGATGTTTACCATTCGTTGAAGCTTGGAAGTATTCATCAAACATAAATCCCAGTCATTCTTAGTAAATGGAGAATTAGGTGTCTGAGGAGAGTCGAATGACCATTCTTCAAGCATCAATCATCATGTAGTAAGTGAATAAAAATACACTCAATCATGTAGTTTATTCACTCTAAGTTTGCCACTTCTAATTGAATACGCACAAAAACCAAAAATTGCATTCAAAGTAAGTGAATAAGCATACACTCTAAAATTTCATACGAAGTTTGCCATTTTTGATTGAGTAGCAAGTGAATGAAAAATACTATCAATCAAGTATTTCATTCACCCGAGTAGCAAGTGAATGAAAAATACTATCGATCATGTATTTCATTCACCCTTCTCCCCCTCAAAAATTGCAAACGAGGTTGTAACTTTTGATTGACCAAGTGTATAAGAATTCGATCAAAGATAGGTAGATCCACTTGTTGAATGAACGAACATGGAGAAAGCATGAAGCATGTTGTTGAAGATGATCAAAACCAAGAAGATTTCTCTTCTTCCGAAGATAAGGCGCACTGAATCGTACACCTTTCTTTTCATTAATGAACAGGGCCTGAAGTGTTGTCAGCAGACTCCATAATGATGGAATTGAGAACGAGGCCTGAACTGATGTATTCAGACGTCATAGTCATTGAAGAACGAGGCCTAAACTCTTGAAGCTGGAGAGATGATTGCTTTAGGCCTGCAGACTTTGAGTTTTGTCATATAGTGGATGATTGATGTACCTGTAACTGAGTAAGGACTACCTGCACTAATATCACAAACTTGATCGCATATATATGGGTTAGTGACAACAGTATCCAAACCCTTAGGGGTTTCACGGTCAACCATGGTATTCCCATTAGTGAGCAACTTTCCGGTAGGTGATGTCTTGACACCCTTATTTTCTTTTCTCATTTTCGAATGACTGTCCCATTCCATTTTTGGTATAACTGGACACCACTTAAGTCCGACGTTCTTAAAAATTCTACCAGTTGGCATCCACTTTTGGCAAGATCTAGGATTGCTAAGTGTCTTATGAATAGTGATAGACTTAACGTTATTCCTAGATTTAACCAGTTGAGTCTTAGCAGTGTACCTCAATAACCTAGGAGGCATCATACAAGGTTGTGAACCTAAGATTCCATCCTTATGAAGCAGTGCCCTTTTTCTAGCTTGCTCTAGATTGTAGTTCTTGTCCAAGTCATTTATATTATAAGAATTTTTTACACTGTTTTCGAACTAATCCTAGAGGAGCTGAGAGCAGGAGTGACTACTTGTTGAGGCTTAGCAGAACCAGAAGCAATTATCTTAGGTAAATAATGTGGAGTGACTGGTTTTGACAAGGCTGGTTCTGCATCAACTTGGGAGGCAAACCGTGTTTTTGAAAATATTGGTCGTTCAGATCTAAAAGCAGTCGGTTGCCTAACAACGGATTGGTTTCTATACGATTGAGAAACTGGTTTCCCCAAGATTGATGGTTTTGCAAACTTAGTATTCACACTATTCCCTGTTGCTTTTCTTAGCTTACTTTTTAAAGCTGCAATTGTGAAACCCTTTTCCAGAAGTTGAGCTTTGAAATCATCATTTTTGGCAGTCAAAGAGGTTATCTGTTCTAAAGTCTTAGTTTTAGTATCTTTGATAGACTCACACAATTCATTACACTGATGTTTCAAAGTCTCATTTTTAGCAAGTAAGTTAGCCACATTATGTTCCAATTCAATAACAGCGCAGTCATGTTTAGCTTTAACTTCATTACACATATCACACAATTCAGTAATACGGTTTTTCAGGTTTTTGATTGTCAAGTTCTTTGTTTCTAGCTGAGCTTTCAAATCATTAATCATAAAGAATTCACAGAAATCAGGAAGTTCCGGATTTTTACATGGTTGATTAGTCTGAAAACTTTCTTCCTTTTGTTGCATTGCAATTTCAAGTGAAATACAATGTTTTTCAAGTTGCAAAAATCTCTTTGAAAGTTCATTAAAAGTTTCTTTATCAACCATATCATTTGATTTAAAAGCATCAGCCGTTAACACAAAACTTAACAATTTATCACGTTCAGCATCCTGATCACTTTCTCCCCATTTATGACTCATATTTGTTGAATTAGACATGGTATTGCTATCAGTCTTTCCAACAAATTTGTGTCATAAGTGAGTTTGATTTGATCAGTATGCTCCCGTTAATTAGAGAGCACATTATGTTGAACAATTAAGGGTACCTCAGCACATGACATTTGTTCATAAGCCGGTCTAACATCAGAATCCATGCCATGGGGGACTGAAGTCACTGAACTGTTGGTAGTGTCAAGCTTATCAGTTTCTGATCCTTTGCACATCGTGACAACTGACCCAACTTCTGAAGCATTACCCAAATCATTAATACCATCACATGATTGCACCAAAGTTGCATTCACTTTGTCGTCTTACAAATGCCTGAGCTGTGCTCTTTCCTTAATGAACATCTGAACATCACCCATGAGTTGGATGAGTGTGTTTCTGAACGTGTCAACCTCAATTCCCGTGTGTTTAGCAAAACAGCTTTTAGTCATCTCACTGTAATAGTCATACTCCAGAGTGAATTTTGAATCAAAGAATACTTGGAGTTGTTTGTGAAGTACACTAAGAGCAGCCATGGATCCAGTTTTGGAAGATATTCCTTGGTCAAGTTGTTGTTGCAATTGATCTAAGATAATCATTGTGTCTGTGAAGATCTGAACATCTTGACCAAAGAGTGTTGCAAACGCACGTTCGTATCCCATTATGAATTCAGTTCCCTTTACAATTACTGAGATGTGTGAGTGAAGTTGTCGAAAACATTCTATGCAGCTTTCATTACCAACGTGATGCACTTGTTGTGGCTGTTGCACTTCATTCTCTTGTGAATTTGAGCACAAAGAATCCGCATCGGCACACACATAATCATACACGTTTATCTGTTTTACATTTTTTGGAATCTTATGTTTAATCATTCGTACAATCTGAGTGTCTCGGATTTGGCAGAGTCTGAAGTAGAGGACATGATGTGATTGTGCACGGGATTTTACAATTCTATGATTTAAACCGAGAAATAGATTTTTTCGCGGGATTTTACAAAATCAAGAAGAAACCGTGACACAACGAGAAGCCGTTGGAACGGTAAATGAAGAGATGATTGTTTGATGAACATGAAGGTAATATGATTGATGTTCGAATAAACCTCGAAACTATGTCTAATAAACTCGAAATTATCTCAATCCACAAAGGCCCGAAATCCAAATAAACCTTGCAGTAACAACTAATAAGCCTGATAATATCACGACCCAAAATAGTTCATACTCTCGGATTCTTGAAGCTCAATCGAAATCACGGTCCAAAGTAATATACCGTAACTTTAACACTCTCAAGTCGGATTATCAAAAGAATATATAGCTTAACCAAAAATGTAACCGACACTTAAGTAAATTCCTACGAATTGTTAACAAAATTCGTCCCTTGTATTATACCAGCAGTCCAAGCATAGAAAGAAAAGAAATCCAGTCCAGATCCTATTACAACTAGAAGCAGCCCACAACAACAAAAAGCCCAAGACCACTAATTAACTCAAACCCTAGTATTCGGACTATAAAATACTCACTAATTCACCCTAATCTCCTAATAAGTAGTAACCCTAATACACAATACGCAGTCACAACTTCTTCTCCTTCACTCATCAACCAAAACCGCTGTATAGAACAAAATAATATGATCCCTCCTTTTGTTTTTTTTTTCTTTATAAGATCACTCACAAGTTCATCCAAGGTGAAACCGAATCAAGTAACAATGAATCACAACGGGTAAGGCTTGTTTCAATCTTTTGTTTTAGTGTTAAACCGAATCGAAAGAAAGATGAAAACTTAAGGTTTTTGTTTTTACTTTGAAGGATTCGAAAATAGAGAAAGAAGTTATGCTTCTATAAATATCTATGATGTTTCAATCTCTTTGGTTTTGATTTGCGGACGAATCATGGAATATACAAGAGATAACTGAGATCTTGATATCCTTTTCTTGTTATTATTTTATTATAAAACCGAACGAAAGGAGATAAAACTGATAGCTTTTGTTCACTCTCTTAAGATTGGATGTAAATCTGAAGTATTAGCTTCTCAAACGATCTATGATGTTTATATCTTTCGTGTGTTTAAGATCTTAAACGTTCTTTTATCATTGTTGTTCCACACGAGAATATAGACTGAGATCATGAGTCCCTTTTTTTTTTGATTCTTGTTTGTGCAATGGATTAGATGGAGTTAAAATTGGGTTGTTTGTTTGTTAGAGTTAACCGAGACCAAGAGCTAACCGCCGATTTAAGAGTTAAAGGCTGATTTAAGATCTAACCGCTAGCTTGCTGTGAGTTGGGCAGCGTTTGGTTTAGGAAAAGCACAAAGTAAAGTTAACCGCTACAAAGAGAAGTAACCGCTGCTCAAGAAAGACTAAAGTAACCGCTGCTTAATACAAACCACTGGACAAACAAGACAAAACAGTCACTATCTTATGAATTTGTCTTTTTCCCTTTTGAGCCAAAACCTAGTACAATACCATAGCAAACCGCTGCTAAGAACTTTAGAAAACCGCTGTAAAGAACAACGAGCCAGCAAACCGCCAATAAGAATATCAAGCAGAAACATGTAACATCCACCTCTTCGAATCCATTAAAAAATAAGTAAGCGTAAATAAGAAAACTGGACAACGACAGTAGACGTAGTGAAGAGAAAGAAAGCAATAAGCCGAATGATATATCACCATGAAGAATACACCATTGTAACCACGAGAAACAAGATCAAACAAAGGTGAAACCAATGAAAACAGTAAAAACAAGTCGAACCATATAAAACACAAAAACCAAGCTCAAATTCGAGAATAAGCAATCCCAAAGATCAAACCTTGGCTCTTGATACCAATTGTAGAACACCAAAATAATCTATAACATGTATGGTTCAAGTTTATATTGATCGAATAGTAGAAGAAGAAAGAAAGAAAGAATGAAAGAAAGAAGATAAGAGTTTTAGAGAGAGAAAGAGAGAGAGAGTGGAACCTAGAGAGAGAAAGTGAAACCAAAAAAAAGAAAATAGATTGAGGAGGTTCACCTTCTCTAAGGATGGAGAGGGTATATATGTACTTGAGTTTTGCCACTTGGGCTGCGGATCAGGCATACAGTGGGTAAAGACCCGTCCTTCGTCCGCGAACTAACTACTTCTAATCTACGTTTTACTAACTAACATAACTACTACGAGCTAAACAATGCTTAATCATATCTGGGGTGACCGAATCTTTCTTATACAAAAATTGTATTCCTAACAATTGCCTTCTTGTCTTAACTCCAGATTGAATATCTTCTATCACATTCTCAAGAGGATGTGATTTATGTATTGAAGTATGTGGAGTTGGAGGAACTGGAATCTCAGTTGGCATATTTGAGATTTCAACATCATTGGCTTGAGCTTCCTGTGTAACTGGAGTTGTATCTTCCACTTCTGATGTTGTAGTGGAATCCTTTGGTATAGCAGTGGAATCTGAATTCCCACTGCTTTCAGGATTTTCAGTGCTTTTATTGCCATCACCTTCTCTACTAGTATCCTGAGCATCTCCAGTCTTTGGAACGTCATTTGAATCTGCATAGTCCCAAATTGGTAGAATAAATTCATCTTGATCCTCTTCTTGATCCTTGCTTGGTTCATCATAATCAACAAACTCTTCTGAACCTGCAAAATCATAAGTAGATGTACCTGTAGAGATAGGCACATAATTCAGAGTATGGGTTAGAGTATCAAGATCAAACAGCTTTTCTGGACCTGTTCCTTGTTGATTCACTTTGTTTTCTAGGAACTCAACATGCAGATTTTCTTCAATCTTTTGGGTTCTTAAATTGAATACTCTAAAGGCTTTGCTAACCATGGAATACCCTACAAAATACCCTTCATCAGACTTCTATTCAAATTTACCCAGATGATCAATGGTATTGAGAATAGTAACATGACATCCAAATGGTCTCATGAAGTCTAGGATAGGAGGTCTACCTCTAAATAACTCATAAGGTGTCTTGTTCTTTGTTTTCACCACTAAAACCCTGTTTTGCACATAACAAGCAGTGTTAACTGCTTCAGCCCAGAATGTGATTGACAATTTTGAATCTGCCAACATGGTTCTAGCAGCCTCTATTAGTGTCCTATTTCTCCTCTCAGCAACACCATTTTGTTGAGGAGTTCTAGCTACACTAAATTCTCTTTTAATACCCTTATCACTGCAAAAATCATCCATAACTTTATTCTTAAACTCTGTCCCATTGTCACACCTAATCATTTTAACTTTCATATCATTTTAGTTTTCTACTTCTGTTATAAAGATCTTAAGAATGCCAGTAGTTTCATCCTTAGTTCTAAGAAAGAAAACCCATGTGAACCTACTAAAATCATCAGTCACAACAAGACAATATTTCTTAAGATTTATGCTGCTCACAGATGTAGGACCAAACAAGTCCATATGTAACATTTGAAGTGGGTGAGCAATAGAGTTAACCAATTTAGACCTGCAAGAAGCTCTGTGTTGTTTCCCTTTAAGGCAAGCAACACAGGTTTGATCATTTTCAAATCTTTTATGAGGCAAGCCTCTTACCAAACCATCTTTAACAATCTTATTAATGGTTTTAAAGTTAATATGACCAAGTCTTCTATGCCATAGCATGGATTCATCCACTGTGGCCTTTGCAAGCAAGCAAGCATAATCATTTTTAGAACAATGTTATTCATATCAAAGCTATATAAGTTACCTTTTCTAGGAATTTTAAGAAGGATCTGACTTTCAATTCATCAGGCATCTTGAAATCCTTAGAGAGGACAAAACACTTATCCTCAGTAAAAAGAACATTGCTTTGCTTATCACACATCTGTGATATACTAAAAAGATTATACTTAAGCTCTTTTACATAGTACACAGGTTCAAAATCCAAGTTACCAGTCTTAATAACACCTTTACCAGTAACTTTACCATTAACTCCTCCTCCAAAGCTGACATTTTTCCCATCAAAAGACTCAAAGTTTGATAAATAAGACAAATTGCCAGTCATGTTCCTTGAACATCCACTATCTGAAATTCCTTAATCTGATCTTTTTGCCCTTGGATGTTTCTGCACATAGAATAAAGAAGTTAGTTTCTTTTGGAGACCTAAACCAAGATTGACTTGGATCTGCCTCGTGTATCAATATAGTTAAATCTATCAAAGGTCATTGATATACCATTGGGATTGGTTGTTGAGCTAATTCCTTTAGGTTTCCATTCCCAACGTGCTGAGGCATTCACAGCATTCCCCATGTTTCCTTTGTTTTTGTTTACAACACTGACAGTGGGAATTTTTGAATGAGCAGTGGTAACTGCTGGTTTACTTTTTGGTACCCACTGTTGGTTATGTTGAACCTTTTTGTTGTAAAAAGTCCTTTTTCCTGTTTGTGCAGATTTAACAAAAGTAGTTTTAAGATTTGCACTTGAAACAGGTGACTTAGTAAAAGCAGTGTTAACAGTTTTAGCAGTGGCAAAAGTTTTAAGCCCACTTTACAAAAGAACTGCTCTTGGGATCATGTTGCTGTGTGAATTAGGGTGTGATTTGTTTTGAAACTTGTTTGTGTCACCCTATTTTTCCCATAAACTTCCCATCTCCCAACATGATAACCACACTTAGCATGTAAATGATCAAAATTCACAAATATAGCATGCCTTGTTGTTCATCACAAAATCACTACCTAGTTGCTGAGATTTTACATGATTCCAACTCCTCTGGTTACCCCTAGGAGTTGATGACTTGTTTCTATACATCTCAGCATACTTTACAGTTTGTCTAGGTTTTTTAACTTATTCCCTAGGCTCTTCTGTAACAGTATTAACAACTTGTGGGATAGGAGTTTCTACACATTTTAACATTCTCATCTACTATAGATGAGTCACTAGCACTCTCAAAAACATCTATTTCCTGCTTAACCTCTACTTCACTTTTAACAAACTTGGGAGGGCCATATTTAAGACTAGGTTCTTGAAATTCTTCTAGACCTGTATGTGCTAAATCTATACCAGGAGGTGCTGGAACACCTCTAAGTGGTGGAGGAACAGAATTGTATCCTAAACCAGACTTAACTTTACTAGTTATTTGAGCATCCCAAATTTTATCAATTGACTTAGATTGATAATATAAGGTGTCAACAGATAAATTGGCATTCTCATTCATCTTTTTAAGTCTTTCAAGCTCTTCTTTTAATGCCTCATTCACTGCTACCTTATGATCTAACTCTCTTTTAAGAACGACCATATCATCATTATATTTTGATTCATTATCTCTATAATGCTCTAGTTGTTTTTCTAACACAGATATGCCTCTCCTAAGATTTGACACATTATAATTAGCAGCAAACAACTCTGTTCTTTGGTTTTCACATAATTCATTATGCCTTTCACATTCTCTAGAAGCTCTACATGTTTTAGAACAACTTTCAAAGTTTTGTACCTCAGAGTCAGAGAAGGCCATGAGAGCATATTCTGTAGCAATGAAACCAGCTTCTGAAGGTTTCTCTTCATCAACATCAGCCATGAAACTCCAAATCATAGCTCACAGCATCAATTGCCAGCATTGCCTTTGGTTCCTCCACAATTGGCTCTTTCTTCTGCTTGTACCAAGTGGATCTGTTATCCTGCTTCCTTGGTCTTCTGCATTCCCTAGCAAAATGCCCCAACTTGTGACAGTTGAAACACTCTACTTTCTTCTTATCAAATCCTGCAGTTTCACTTCCATTGATGTGGATTGGTTTGCCAGTTTTCTTGTAAAACTTCCTAGACCTCATGCTAAGAAGAGCTATCTGCCACTTTATGTCCATCTCCTCCAAGTCATCATCATCAATTTTCTCTATGTCTTCATGAGTTAATATAGAGCCATTTACTTGAGTGGAGATGAAGGCATAAAATGTAGGATCTCCTAGACCAGCAACCTTCTTCTTTGAACCTCCAGTGGTAACAAGAGCATTACCAGTGGAAACTGTTGAACCAGTGATGCGCGGGATTGCGACCACGCAAACAGGTTTTACCTCTCGAGGGATCTCGAGAAGCTTGCAATCCCACCAGGCAGTGTACCTGATCGGTGTAGTATAGTGTAGTGGTAAGTACGGGGGATTGATCGTTCTCTCACAGGGAATAGTGTTCGTTAGGATAGAAAAACTACTCTAAAAGGTCTAAGGGTGAAGGAAGATTATTTTTGTATTTTTATATTTTTTAGAAAGCAAGTAAAATCTCGGTTTTTGAAGGAGTGGGCGGAATTAGTTGCTAGTCAACTAACCCAAAAACTACAATTGCAAATAAAATAAAATAACTAAACTAATGTGGTTGTGAAAACTTATATGGAGACAAATGTGTTTACTTAGACTTCCTTACTCCCTAACTATCTTTTACCGGCTAATTGGTGTGTATATTAATTGCGTGGATGAAGGGTGTATTCCTTAACAATTCATGGAGTGGCATACATATCTCCCCAATTCTATGAGCTCTTATCTCCTCCTACAACTATGCGTACACATAATCATAGGGATTGTAAACAGTGGCTCATGCGTTAAATACTACCTTAATAACCTAGTATGCCTTGGTTACATGTTTCTTAAGACATTCAAGCGTATTACCATATAGGAGCATCGCCAGTTTTCTTAAGCCTAACATCGATGGAACAATCATCCAAGACAAGTAATAACACACCAATCAACCAATAATTAATAGTTAGGATTCATTAGATCTAAGCAAACACAAGAAAAATCTAGCCTAGCATGTTAATTGAAAGACAAGCATAAGATATGATTAACCAACACATAGACATATTGATTAATTTAAGTGAGGACTTATCTTTAATTGAACATGAGGGTTTCAAGGGTGGAAAACCCTTAAAATTACAACTAAAATCGTCTTTAGGGTTTTGCCCTAAGTTGCACCAAAAGTTCCACACTAATGAAGGAAAAATAGAAAAGTATATATAGAAAATACATTCTGACAGCGTCAGGTTATTGGGTCTGACACCGTCAGCTCACCGCCACTAGGGTTCTCGTATGGCCTAGATCTACTTCTGACGCCGTCACCCTTTAAATTCTTCTGGGCCGTCACTCTTTAGCTTAACACCTGACGGCCTACTCCATTTAACACCTGACGCCGTCAGGTGTAAATGTCTTGCTTTCTTCATAGGGCGTCTAGTGTAATCTGATTTTACTCCTTTGTCAATGTTGGTTGACGGCGTCACCTTGTGACTCTGACGCCGTCAGGTAGGAAATCCAGCTTCTTTTGAGACTTTTTCGTTTTCTTCACTTTTATGCTCCAAAAACGTCCAAATATGCATGTTTTCCAGCATTCTTCTCAAAAGTACCTAAAATGACAAATGAAATGATTTAGGGCATAATTTGATCACATTTACTCGAATTATGGCTTAAATGACCCCTTAAAACGGGTACACTTTTCGTCTCATCAAATACCCTTACACTTGAGATTTGCTTGTCCTCAAGCAAATGAGCTTTTATTCCAATCAAAATATGAGTTAGGGGTCATTTAACACAAATATAAAAGTAATTACAACAAATAGTCATTCGACTCTAATCATAACAAGCACGGAAATCTTATACTAGCACCTCACAAATAGTGTTACTCTCATCTCTCAAATGTCATAGAATTATATCTCATAATATGAAAATGGAAAATATCACTCACTACCTGTCATAGCAAATAGATTACCATAGGCTTGGGAGAGGATCAATTACTCCTCCACTAGGCGTAAGCACCTAAGATAAACTATCAAAGAGGGCTTTCCAAAGGGTTGTAGAGCCCTACTCCATTTAACACCTGACGCCGTCAGGTGTAAATGTCTTGTTTTCTTCATAGGGCGTCTAGTGTAATCTGATTTTACTCCTTTGTCAATGTTGGTTGACGGCGTCACCTTGTGACTCTGACGCCGTCAGGTAGGAAATCCAGCTTCTTTTGAGACTTTTTTGTTTTCTTCACTTTTATGCTCCAAAAACGTCCAAATATGCATGTTTTCCAGCATTCTTCTCAAAAGTACCTAAAATGACAAATGAAACGATTTAGGGCATAATTTGATCACATTTACTCGAATTATGGCTTAAATGACCCCTTAAAACGGGTACACTTTTCGTCTCATCAAATACCCTTACACTTGAGATTTGCTTGTCCTCAAGCAAATGAGCTTTTATTCCAATCAAAATATGAGTTAGGGGTCATTTAACACAAATATAAAAGTAATTACAACAAATAGTCATTCGACTCTAATCATAACAAGCACGGAAATCATATACTAGCACCTCACAAATAGTGTTACTCTCATCTCTCAAATGTCATAGAATTATATCTCATAATATGAAAATGGAAAATATCACTCACTACCTGTCATAGCAAATAGATTACCATAGGCTTGGGAGAGGATCAATTACTCCTCCACTAGGCGTAAGCACCTAAGATAAACTATCAAAGAGGGCTTTCCAAAGGGTTGTAACGTAAGGTGTAGGGATATGATAACACGGTTTGGTTGGAATAAAGGGTATTTTAATGGTGGCGAGTTAATTATCATGATCAAATACATGCACTATACAATGTTGCTAAGCCAAGACTCGACTCAATCTTAAGCTAAAAACAAAATAACAAAAACTTAAAAGAAACATAAAAGGAAGCGGGATGGTAGTCCGTATGTTTTTTCTACTTTTCTTTTTCCATTTTTTTTTTGTATTTTCTTGATTTTTCAATTTTTTATTTTTTTTGCATACATTCTTGCCCTACCATCCAAAATAATACATCATAGGGGCCTCGGTTCTCCCCTTACACTTGAATTTTTACATAACTTTATAATTACTATTCTAATTACTCGAATTAAGATAATTGAAAAACTTGGTGTACTTTTAAAATATTTAGCACATATGGGGGTAATAATGTTGTTCTTCCCCATTACTCCATTACACTAGTACTTTACCCATGAGTCCCAATCGTCCCAAAACGATATGTACAAGGATATGATTCGACTTAGCAACCATGTAATCGACTAGATAATTAACAAAGGGTTTAACAAATGTTGTCACAATAATGCACTAAAGGTGAGTGCATACAAGGTAGGCTAAGGCGATTTGGGTGTACATTTAAGTGGGGTGTAACAAATTCTCACTTTGAGTAAGATGCTCAAAGGTCGAAACAAAAAGATAGGCTCGGAGGGGTGTACTAGGGGTATCGTGTAGCAAAAATGGATACAACGCAAAGGGTGTGGGAGAATTACTTGACCAATGAAGTCAATGTAATTATAACAAAAATGCGGGTGTAAAACAATGGGTTAATCCTAATGCCTCTTATCATGTAGTAGATCTTAACTACACGAATGTAGTTTCACTTGTGGATTTGAGATGGTCCTAACGCAAGTTCTAGAATCTAAGTGCTACCGGTACACACATCATAGCACCAAAGATGGATGCTTTTCCTACCAATTCTAGGGGTGAACATCACATATTTGGGGTGGAAAATTTTTTAGTGGTACGGTTTTGTGCTAGTCATACAATTTCCTATCCATGAGACGCTCATTAAGACCAAAGTTTCACTTCTAAATGTTGTAAAATTTTTTAAATTCGCACTAAAATTACCCTAACAAATATTTCTCCTGGTTTTATTACAAATTTGCTATCAAACAAACAAAACTCAAGCGCAATTGTATTCGCTACGATGCCTTCATTTACCCCCCTTACACTTAAACCGAACATTGTCCCCAATGTTCAAATAGAAGATGTAAAAGTAAATAAAATGAAAGAATGAAATCAAATACTCCCCTGATTCGTTTGATATGGATAGTGAGGTAACATGGTTAGATCTTCTTCCAAGAAAGATGAACGCTCAAAGCTTCCTTTCCAAAATATAAATCATCTTCTTGTCCAAAATAACCTGTTAACCTGAAAAAGATAAAGGCCAACCTCGCATAAAATCGCCAGTATAATCTATAATAGAATATAATGCTTGTGGAATGAATATTTTTACAGAATTCCTGGAGATTATGAGTTAAAGAATTGACAAACTTTTTATGTTTCCGGAAGAAAGACAAAACTTTCAAAAATTGCAGAAAATTATAGTATGACGCCGTCAGGTTGTAATTCCTGACGCCGTCAAATGATCTGACAGAATTCTCATGTTAATTTTCCGGGAAAAAATTCTGGAAAAACTAGACCTTACTTCCTGGAATTCCTGCAAAAATTCATTATGACTGTTATGATTCATGTTCATTCGTTCTTTATAAACCGATTTAGATTTCCCTTACACTTAGCTTTTGCAAAATACCTTTATATGTAGTTAAGAAGAAGTTAAAAACAAAATAAAGCATTTTCACAAGTTAGTTTGAAGCATGAATCAATAACAAGAAATATAACTTACATACGGAAACAAATAAAATCAAATAAACAAACAAAACACACAAAGCTTGGGTTGCCTCCCAAGAAGCACTTGTTTTTGTTCGAGTCATGAGCCTGACTCTACCCTTATTTAGCGGAAATAAGGGAGGTTTCCCCTACACATAGGATTAAGTGCGGGTGATAGTAGCGATACGCACCATCTCGGTGGAAGTATGCCTCATGAGGAAAGAGTGGTGGATGAATTATATACTCAAAGGGGTGTGCTCCATTCATCATAACCTTACCTAGTTCAATCTCAGTCAAAGGGTAAATCAAAGTTTTCTCCTAAAAAGGGATCATCTTCAATCAACTTCGAAAGGCTCCTAGTTGGGAATCCATCTTGACCTAATAAACCTGGTTTAAACCCATAATGTTTCTTGTGATCTATCATGAGTGGGTTATGTAAGCATGTAAGGTTTTGGCTCACTCCTATGTTAACTTCCTCTCTACAAAGCTGAAAGTCTACTACCTTCAACGTAAAACTACCCGAACTATATGGTTTGATGGGTGGATCGGGACCTATTTCAATTCCTAAATTCTCATCCAAGGATGGAAGACTAGGTAACAGTTTTGGTTGAGGCTCCGATTCATCAAAACTAGGAACTTCCATAGAGCTAAAAGAAAGGTCATCACTACAAGTATTCAAACATATTTCTTCTAGTTGTGTTTGGTCCAAGGGTTCAACCTCTATTGGGGTTCCTATAGTCTCTTCTACTTCTTCCGGGTAGGTCATGGGTGGTGTGTGTGCCTCCAATGATGGTAGGACTTGTGGGGTGTTTAGTGGGCTGGTATTATTTACCTCATCCTTCCTCGTGTCTAGATAATCTATATCCTCATACAAAACCATCAATTCATTCAACTTATGGTTCACGGTTAGGAAGCTTTCCTCAAATTTTTTCCAAAGGGTCTCACTAAAAGGAATTGTTCCTGAAATTGATCGTCTAATAGAAATTACACATGCATAGAATTCATCAAACCCATCTAACTTTACCCCTAACTCCTCTTGGATATCACTAAGATCACACAAAAATTCATTGGAATGATAAGAAGCAAATCTATTGGTGAAATATACTTGTTCCTCCATTGTCAATGATCTAAATGGAATTTCATCAGCCATAGTGACAAATGAAAATGGTTTTACAAACAAAGAGCACAAAGAAAAAGATAGACTACAAGAAAGCTACTAAAAAGAAAATAAAAATCTCACTAGATAGGAATCTAATGAGTAGACCTAATAAAATAAAAATTCTACCTAAACAATAACTATTCCCTGGCAGCGGCGCCAAAAACTTGATGCGCGGGATTGCGACCACGCAAACAGGTTTTACCTCTCAAGGGATCTCAAGAAGCTTGCAATCCCACCAGACAGTGTACCTGATCGGTGTAGTATAGTGTAGTGGTAAGTACGGGTGATTGATCGTTCTCTCACAGGGAATAGTATTCGTTAGGATAGAAAAACTACTCTAAAAGGTCTAAGGGTGAAGGAAGATTATTTTTGTATTTTTATATTTTTTAGAAAGCAAGTAAAATCTCGGTTTTTGAAGGATTGGGCGGAATTAGTTGCTAGTCAACTAACCCAAAAACTACAATTGCAAATAAAATAAAATAACTAAACTAATGTGGTTGTGAAAACTTATATGGAGACAAATGTGTTTATTTAGACTTTCTTACTCCCTAACTATCTTTTACCGGCTAATTGGTGTGTGTATTAATTACGTGGATGAAGGGTGTATTCCTTAACAGTTCATGGAGTGGCATACATATCTCTCCAATTCTATAAGCTCTTATCTCCTCCTACAACTATGCGTACACATAATCATAGGGATTGTAAACAGTGGCTCATGCGTTAAATACTACCTTAATAACCTAGTATGCCTTGGTTACATGTTTCTTAAGACGTTCAAGCGTATTACCATATATGAGCATCGCCAGTTTTCTTAAGCCTAACATCGATGGAACAATCATCCAAGACAAGTAATAACACACCAATCAACCAATAATTAATAGTTAGGTTTCATTAGATCTAAGCAAACACAAGAAAAATCTAGCCTAGCATGTTAATTGAAAGACAAGCATAAGATATAATTAACCAACACATAGACATATTGATTAATTTAAGTGAGGACTTATCTTTAATTGAACATGAGGGTTTCAAGGGTGAAAAACCCTTAAAATTACAACTAAAATCGTCTTTAGGGTTTTGCCCTAAGTTGCACCAAAAGTTCCACACTAATGAAGGAAAAATAGAAAAGTATATATAGAAAATACATTCTGACGGCGTCAGGTTACAGGGTCTGACGCCGTCAGCTCGCCACCACTAGGGTTCTCGGATGGCCTAGATCTACTTCTGACGCCGTCACCCTTTAAATTCTTCTGGGCCGTCACTCTTTAGCTTAACACCTGACGGCCTACTCCATTTAACACCTGACGCCGTCAGGTGTAAATGTCTTGTTTTCTTCATAGGGCGTCTAGTGTAATCTGATTTTACTCCTTTGTCAATGTTGGCTGACGGCGCCACCTTGTGACTCTGACGCCGTCAGGTAGGAAATCCAGCTTCTTTTGATACTCTGTCGTTTTCTTCACTTTTATGCTCCAAAAACGTCCAAATATGCATGTTTTCCAGAATTCTTCTCAAAAGTACCTAAAATGACAAAAGGAACGATTTAGGGCATTATTTGATCACATTTACTCGAATTAGGGCTTAAATGACCCCTTAAAATGGGTACACTTTTCGCCTCATCAACCAGCAGTGGCAAAATCATCTTCATAATCATCGTTGTCAATAGAGGTTGACATCAATGCCAAGCTTCTAGAGCTTGAACCAAGCTTTCCTGCCTTCTTCAATCTTTATTCAATCAGCTTGAAGTTGTTGTACAGATCATTAAGCTTCATTGTTTCAATCTCAGGTTTGTTTTCCCAGACTGTAACATTGGTATGAAACTCAGATAGCAAACTTCTTAGGAACTTTAAGTTGAGGTCTTCCTGTTCTACCTCAATTCCAAACACAGTCAATTGAATGACAATTTTCTGTAGTTTGGTAAAGATACTGTCAAGAGATTCATTGCTTGAAGCAGAGAAATTTTCATAACTTTGCTTCAATAATGTCTTCTGTGTCTTCTTAGTAGCATCATTACCACCAAACACTGAGCAGATCTCTTCAAAAAGTTCTTTTGCTGTTTTGAACTTGCTGAAAGCAATTATTTGATCTTTAGGAAGAGTCATTAGCAACAAACTTCTGGCCTTCATATCATTTTTCTTCTGAGTTCTTTCATCTGTTGTAGTAGGCACAGAAACTGTTACAACTTCTTTGTCACCAACCTTCTCAGTCTTTTTCTCAGGCTTAAAGGAATCACCAGTTAAGATGATTTCCCACAAAGCATAATCTTAAATGAGAAAGTATTGCTCTATCATAATCCTCCACATCTCAAACTCATTGAGTTTAAGTTTAGGAAGTCTTGGAGCAGAAGAGTTGGACTGACTGTTTTCCATCTCCATGGTCTTGAGTGAATGGGTTAAGCTTTTTCCTGGATCTTCTAAATCAAAGTATCAGAACCTGGCTCTGATACCACTTGATGGATCTAAACACAAACCTTGTGTTAGAGATACTTTGAATAATATTATTAAGCACGCGGAATTTACTTAGTAATACTTAGAAGATGGGTTGTATGATGTAATACAAGTGAGAACAGTTGTATGTAAGTTTAACACAAAGCATCAATATTATTATGAATAATACGAGTGATCTTAGATATCACTAGGGTTACACCTTGAAACTCTCTAGGGTTATACGTACCATTAACAATGACCTAGGATCTCCTTTTATAACACAAGGAGTCCTTTACAAGATAAGTATTAGGCTATTAGAATAGAATATACACAATATCTTTTCTATACTTATCTACACGAATATATAAGTTATCTAATAGCAGTGGTAATATATGTACTAGCAGTGGTAATGTGTTTCCACTGCTAGTGCATTCTTCAGCAGTGTCTTCCACAATACTATCAGTGGTAACTTTATTCCCAACAGTAATCGATATAGTATTCGAATATCAATGGAAATTGATATAGTAGTCGAACAACAATAGAAATTGGGATAGTAGTTGAATATCAATAGCAATTGATATGGTAGTCGAATAGAAGTTGGTATAGTAGTCGAATTTCAAATGGAAATTGAGATAGTAGTTGAGTATCAATGACAATTGATATGGTAGTCGAATATTGATAGGAATCGTAATTGGATCTAGTTCGTCGAATCGTGGGTTACCATGTTATATACCCATAGTTGTCTCATCCCATTCTTGTAGATGTCGATATTGTAGATTATCAAAATCCTACTTTGTATGGAGCACCAATCGTGTTGTGTCATTCAGACACTCGTTCTCAACCCATTCTTGTAGATATCGATATCGTAGTTTATCGAAAATCTTCCCGGTAGGGGGGCTACCAATCGATTGTCTCATCCCATTCTTTTAGATATCGATATCGTAGTTTATCAAAAATTACCCGGTAGGGGGGCTACCAATCGTTTGTCTCATCCCATTCTTGTAGATATCGATATCGTGGTTTATCGAAAATCTACCCGGTAGGGTGCCACCAATCGTTTGTCTCATCCCATTCTTGTAGATATCGATATCGTAGTTTATCGAAATCTACCCGGTAGGGGGCCACCAATCGTTCTGGTTAATCCTTAACCTCGTACCAATAGCAATTGGCATAATCGTTCTGGTTAATCCTTAACCTCGTACCAATAGCAATTGGCATAATCGTTCTGGTTAATCTTTAACCTCGTACCAATAGAAATTGGCATAGTAGTAACATCGTTCCGGTTAAACTTTAACCTCGTACCAATAGAAATTGGCATAAAATTGTTGCAATGATAGCCTAGTAGGTAATCGGTTGTTGTACCTAGTGTTTATTGAGTTCATACTTATATTATTTCGGATACAAATAAGCCCACTTATTTATAATTCTTTATTTACATAGAGAGGCGTCCCAAACAATGTAAATAAAGGAATATAAACTTATGGTTCGGTGATTTATAATTTCTTTATTTAAATGAAAGGCGTCCCAATCCATTCAAATAAGGACATTATAAGCCATCCTACTTAACAATTCCCGACACAACATTCATACTTAGCCTGTGAGTTACAAGGTAGTGTATTATGAGATGATACTGGTGTTACAAAAGTATGAAATGAATATTCATACGTCTTCGGATATGGAGATTGAGATAATCGGGGGAAATTGACATAGTGTTCAAAATAGTTGGTGAGTACACGGTTAACGTAGATAGGATGAGAATCTTTATAAGCTAGTTAACATGGCAATTATCACATCAATCCTCCTATTATAAGTCCCGCCCATACAAGACTTGTAATACTTAGATTCATATATAACTGCATATAACAAAACTGTGACAGGTTTAGATATCATATGAAATGATATTTAAGGCGATGAAATAGTCTTAGAGACCATTGTATAACTTACAATGTCTGAAAAATAGGAGAGAAAATTGTGCAACTCACAATGTCTTGGAAGTAAATTAAACCATTGTATAACTCACAATTTCTAAGAAATGATAGAGATCATCGTTTAACTTCACAATGTTTTGAGAAATAAATGAGTCCACTGTTTCATTTACAGTGTCTGGGTATGTAATTGAGACCACTGTAGGACTTATAGTGTCTGTGGATGTAATAGACTACTGTAGGACTTACAGTGTCTGAGGATGTAATATAGTTGTCAAATATCAATAGCAATTGATATGGTATTCGAATAACAATAGCAATTGATATAGGAATCAAATAATGGAAATTGATATAGTAGTCGAATATCAATAGAAATAGATATAGTAGTCGAATATCAATAGTAATCAATATAGTATTCGAATATCAATGGAAACTGATATAGTAGTCGAACAACAATAGAAATTGGGATAGTAGTTGAATATCAATAGCAATTGATATGGTAGTCGAATAGAAGTTGGTATAGTAGTCGAATTTCAAATGGAAATTGAGATAGTAGTTGAGTATCAATGACAATTGATATGGTAGTCGAATATTGATAGGAATCATAATTGGATCTAGTTCATCGAATCGTGGGTTATTTCAGCCAACTATGAGAACTTTGCCTTCATGGAGTATTTCCCATAAACCTACGAGAACTTTTGTATAAGTTTTAAACCGAGAACTGTTACATCAAGAAGTTTTTGAACACCGAGTAATTTGAACTTTTGTGGAAAAGGAACCTAACAACTTGGATATTTAATCACTGAGAACTTTTTCAAGACATCATCGAGATCTTTTCCAATCCTACGAGAACTTTAAAACACCGAGCAATTTTGTGATTACAACAAGAAATTTACACTTGTACTAACCAGGAACTTAACAGTTTGAAAAATAAATCACCGAGATCTTAAAAACAACTCACCGAGAACTTTTTAGTCAAACAGGTAAAAGCCGAGAAATTTTCTATAACCGAAAACTTTTTGATAACTCAGAACTTTCATAAACCTTTATCAAGTCATAGATCCTAAATCAAATTTTCACACATCTATAATGGCTAGGGTAAAGCAAGTAAAGCTATGGTTTTAGGCACCAATTTTTTAAGGCCCGGGATTTTATATGACTTGTATATATACAAAGTCAGTCACATGTTTTTTTGCAGTCATCTTTAGAGATCCGATTATTCAAAGCCCCAATTAACCGATAAATGTTATATAATCAAAGTTTTGGGCATCTTTTATTTCTACTTTTCATTTTTCAATTCTACGAGCTGGGGTAAACATCAAAGCCCAATATATTAAGAATCTAAAACACCAATTTCTTCATGAAAAATAAGCAAATGTTAAATTAAACCCTATGATAACTGTTAATAAAAATAAACCGTAAAAACCTTTATTTATATTTTACGATCTTTCTATATTTTGTTGATAAAAACCGTAAAATAATTATAACGAGAAAAATAAAATACGGGTAAGTTTTCGAGCCAATAGTTTTCTATCTTGTTTTGCTAAACAAAAAAACCATCAAACACATCTAGTAAAGAGTTTACATAAAGTCAAAACNCCCATACAAGACTTGTAATACTTAGATTCATATATAACTGCATATAACAAAACTGTGACAGGTTTCGATATCATATGAAATGATATTTAAGGCGATGAAATAGTCTTAGAGACCATTGTATAACTTACAATGTCTGAAAAATAGGAGAGAAAATTGTGCAACTCACAATGTCTTGGAAGTAAATTAAACCATTGTATAACTCACAATTTCTGAGAAATGATAGAGATCATCGTTTAACTTCACAATGTTTTGAGAAATAAATGAGTCCACTGTTTCATTTACAGTGTCTGGGTATGTAATTGAGACCACTGTAGGACTTATAGTGTCTGTGGATGTAATAGACTACTGTAGGACTTACAGTGTCTGAGGATGTAATATAGTTGTCAAATATCAATAGCAATTGATATGGTATTCGAATAACAATAGCAATTGATATAGGAATCAAATAATGGAAATTGATATAGTAGTCGAATATCAATAGAAATAGATATAGTAGTCGAATATCAATAGTAATCAATATAGTATTCGAATATCAATGGAAACTGATATAGTAGTCGAACAACAATAGAAATTGGGATAGTAGTTGAATATCAATAGCAATTGATATGGTAGTCGAATAGAAGTTGGTATAGTAGTCGAATTTCAAATGGAAATTGAGATAGTAGTTGAGTATCAATGACAATTGATATGGTAGTCGAATATTGATAGGAATCATAATTGGATCTAGTTCATCGAATCGTGGGTTATTTCAGCCAACTATGAGAACTTTGCCTTCATGGAGTATTTCCCATAAACCTACGAGAACTTTTGTATAAGTTTTAAACCGAGAACTGTTACATCAAGAAGTTGTTGAACACCGAGTAATTTGAACTTTTGTGGAAAAGGAACCTAACAACTTGGATATTTAATCACTGAGAACTTTTTCAAGACATCATCGAGATCTTTTCCAATCCTACGAGAACTTTAAAACACCGAGCAATTTTGTGATTACAACAAGAAATTTACACTTGTACTAACCAGGAACTTAACAGTTTGAAAAATAAATCACCGATATCTTAAAAACAACTCACCGAGATCTTTTTAGTCAAACAGGTAAAAGCCGAGAAATTTTCTATAACCGAAAACTTTTTGATAACTCAGAACTTTCATAAACCTTTATCAAGTCATAGATCCTAAATCAAATTTTCACACATCTATAATGGCTAGGGTAAAGCAAGTAAAGCTATGGTTTTAGGCACCAATTTTTTAAGGCCCGGGATTTTATATGACTTGTATATATACAAAGTCAGTCACATGTTTTTTTGCAGTCATCTTTAGAGATCCGATTATTCAAAGCCCCAATTAACCGATAAATGTTATATAATCAAAGTTTTGGGCATCTTTTATTTCTACTTTTCATTTTTCAATTCTACGAGCTGGGGTAAACATCAAAGCCCAATATATTAAGAATCTAAAACACCAATTTCTTCATGAAAAATAAGCAAATGTTAAATTAAACCCTATGATAACTGTTAATAAAAATAAACCGTAAAAACCTTTATTTATATTTTACGATCTTTCTATATTTTGTTGATAAAAACCGTAAAATAATTATAACGAGAAAAATAAAATACGGGTAAGTTTTCGAGCCAATAGTTTTCTATCTTGTTTTGCTAAACAAAAAAACCATCAAACACATCTAGTAAAGAGTTTACATAAAGTCAAAACCATTTTTATAAAATACTTACAAGTAACACTTGTTGCTTACATTTTATAAAACACAGATAAACTAGATAAATAAATATGTAAGTAAAAAAAGAAGAATTGGTATCCATGACCTATAACCAAAAATCCATGACCCATAACCCATAACTCAAAATCCCTGACCCATGACCCATGATCTTTGCATTATGCATGACATCATGTTGGGAACCCATGACCCAAAGTCCATAACCTATGATCCAAAATATGCATTACATCATGCATGACATCATGATGGGTACCAATGACCCAAATTCAATTACCCATGAGTCCATGACCCAAAACCCGGAATTTTAACCCAAAATCCGGACTAGTTAACCCAGTGTGTCGGATCCGTGTAGTTACACCAGCCAGATTTGGGAAGGATCCGGGGGATGCGGCAGGTCAGAGTGTCATTTTGCCTATAAATAGCAATCCATTTCTCCATTGTATTTGACCCCTTTTTGATATAAAATTCCTCTATACTCTCACCTCTCTAACCTTAGATCTTAGGATCACTCTTCTATTTTTTCTTTAGTGATTCTCTAGGTTCTTCTTAAAGGGCGAGATCACGACTTAACATAGAAGACTTGCAAGTAGGGGTGGCAATTCGCGTCGGTTTTGGGTTGGCTGGTTCGGGTTGATAGGTTGGCGGGTCAAAAAACCCCAACCCGGACCAGACCCATTCAAATAATCGGATCAGCTATGTCAACCCTAACCTGTTTACACATAACCCGAACCTGACCCATTTAACCAATATATATACTTGGGTTGGCGGATTAAATAAATTACACGCGTTTAATAGGTTAAACTGATTTTGGGTTGACCCATGTAACCCGTTTATATACTAAAGTTGGCGCATTAAATGGGTTAAATAGGTTAAATGGGTTTTTGGGTCGACCGGTTTAACCCATTTAACTCAAATAATAAAATATAAATACATTTTATTTAAAGAAAAAAATCTTAAACGTGTTAGCGGGCCGACCCGTTAAATTTATTCCCAACTCGAACCTAACCTGTTTAGTAAAAGGGTTAGATGGGTTGACCCAAACCCGACATAAATCTATTTACACTCAACCCGAAACTGTTAATTTTCGTGTCGATTTCGGTTCGGGTTTCGTGTCGGGTCAGAAATTGACACCTCTACTTGCAAGCTCCAAGAGAAAGTGTTGCTAGGCTTCATAATCATCACAAGATCACTGGGTTGATGCTTGTAGTTGATTCATCATAAGTATGTCATAAACGTGTAGTATAAGTTTGTGTGTTGTTGGGTTTGGTTCCTCCATTGAAAAGGAACTCAATATCTAGCTTTGTATCGGATAAAGTGTAAGCGACGTCATGTTGGTTTTTACTTGAACAAGAACTCGGTATCTAGCTTTTTACCGGATGAAGTGTAAGTGACGTTTTGATGGCTTCTCCGCCAGATAAGGAGCTTGTGGATCTAGTGTTTACAAACTCTCGAGTTGGGTACTCGGGGAGTGGAATAGGGCAAGAAAAATGACATTTGTATCGAACCACTATAAATACTTATGTCACGGTTTTATATCTCTATACTTTAGCTCGTACTTAATATTCTTATATATCTAACTATAAATATCCAAATATCAAAAGGATTGACATAAGTCAATCTAATTGTTTTAAAACGTAGTTTTAATTGGTAAAAATATTCAACATCCCTTCTAGTTTTCTACTATAACAACTATTTAACCATTTACATTGATGAATTGACGTTTAGTTTTACACGTCCACGGACATACTTTCACTCTCTAGCTTTCCCTCATGTATCAATCTTCAATTAAAAGTTTGCTTTTAAGTATACTTTAGTTTCCGCTAAACAAAAACGGACGATGAACAAAAATATGAAAGGAAAACGAACTATTTGTTGAAATTGAAAATATTAATTACAATGTTAACAATGAAACTATAGAGACAAGCAGAGAGACTTTTAGAACCGGTTATTCCCTATACATGGCAGATCAAGCTATTTTACCACTAGAAAGTATATTTAAACAATTTAGATTATACAAAGGTATCTTTAGTTTACTATTTAGCATTGAAATTTTAAAATCCCTAGATGATAACAAGCTAAAAAGGCGGTTGTTTAAATCTTAAGAGTTTTTTAAGCCATATCATAACTTGTTTGGTTATTAACGAAATAGATTTATTTTTAAAGCTAGGAGTTTTGAGAAAAATTATACGTGTTAAAAATGCTACACCGATTGATGGCATGGCGAATAATGTTTATATGGCTTGGCGAATAATGTTAACCATTTCGATAACAATTTTTCAGCAGAAAGAAGTATTTCAAAACTAAAGTTAATTAAAAAGTTATATGTGATACAAAGCGTCACTAAAAGGTTAGATTTATTTGCTCATTTATCAATTAAAAATGAATTATTACAAAATGTTGATTCCGAGAAACTAAACTTGGAAATGTAAATTTTAAATAAACGATTTTTTGGCAAATAACTTTGTTAAAAGGCCATGTATTAAGGCTTTGCTTTAGGCCTTCGAGAAGGTTGAGCCGCCCCTCCAAGACATTTATGCAGCAGGTCATGAAAACCGTTCTCCAATGCTTGTGAAAGGTGGATACGTTTGATGGGAGTAACATGCAGCCAAAGTAGTCCCCAATTTTGTGGCAATAACTCACAACATTTGGCAATTTTTTAATCAATTTTGTTACTCCCATTTAGTAGCTCTACATCGACACTGTTGGTTGATTGATCAACTGATGCAATCATGAAGGATTCTGGTGAACCCAGCCTAGTAAGATTAACGTAATCTTGTGGACCGTGGGCTGGTAATCCTGCAATCAAAAGTCCGAACACTCTCCAACCTCGACAAGTGAATGTTTCGCTATACTCTGGTCCATTTTGAAAATGAATGATGAAGCTCCTCACCAACTCCCAAATTGCGTTACCAAACATGGGTATTAAAGCAAGTATCGAGAAGTAGTTCTTATTTGGTTCTTCAGTGAGCACCTACTCAAAAGAAAAAAGGAAAAAAAAAAAAAAAGAAAAGAAAAAAACACGAAACTTTAGAGTTTAGTTCTAGCGTCATATTTGGTTGCTAAGCTAAGGTGTTGTGCAAATTTTCATACCTGCCCCTTGTAGAAGCTATTGTAGTAATGACAATGACCAAAATGTTTGAAGTAGACATCAGAACTATCAAAAGGCACTCTAGGAACCAAATCGTTGCAATAAACAAACCTATGGTATCTCATGCCATGAGTTTCCAACACTTCTTTCATGTACTCACCAAATTGATGATCTCCAACCCTAGGTTGACCAAACGTATACACCCCTTCAAGTTTCGTTAACAAATCTGTTTCTTTATGGTATGCCAAAACGGCTGGAAACACGATAGCCAACGCTGCTCCTAAACTATGCCCTGTTACCAAAAATTTGGCATCAGGGTTGTTTGCAAGACGCTCTAGAAGCTTTTGTCTAATCGCATAGTAAGCATATGGCTTTGGATCTTCTATTTGGAGCTCATCAGGCAAAGGCCAACCCTTACTCTTTTGTAATCCTAGGGCTTTCAAGAAACCGGCATGTACCTTGCCTATACCCTGGAGATGGTACCAAGAAAGATCAACGTCAGAGGACCAGTCTCTAGCGTTGAAAGGTGACGTGCCTCTAAAAGAAACACCTATGAGCTCAATATCCCCAGTCTTGTCACTCCACATGAATGCTTGTGTAGTATAATCCTCTTCATAATCTGAAATAGATCTAATTAAGTCACTTTTTATTTAATTACGTATATATTAATCTTACTAAAAAATTCATCATAATATTAATATAGGTTGATCACTCCAAGACTACTTGCCATTGTAGCAGTTGAAGAACCCCAAGAACTCCATCTGCATAGTTCAAAGGTTTATTGTTAGCTTTTCTTTTTTTATCAGAAATTGCTTAAATGAAGTGACTCAAGAAACCATGACTAAAGACATACACTGACGCATAATACATGTCGCAATATCGATCATCTTATTGAAACTTGTTAAGAACCACTGAACCACAGTAACATGTCGATTTTCAACACTTTATTAGAGCCCACACAAAAGGTTTTAATTGAAGATAGGCTTAAAGTTCACTTTTCTTAGTATAATTGTGTCCAAAAGGTTCAAAGTTCGAACATAGTTTTATACTCCTATTGTCTCAGTAGTGATCTTTACCACCAGCACCTCACTCACCACCATGTTCTATGAGTAGATTAAACCCCTTTTTTAAAACCAATCTAAACACCTTGAGTACATGTTTTCCACTAGTAAACTGTACTAAAAATACTTTTCTTATCGTAAACTATTTTAGTTGTAATAATAATACGAGGAGACCACATTTGGTCTTTATGTAGTTGCTTACCTTCCAATGTTTCTCGACTGTTTCTTTGATATAGGCTTCGTTCTCATAAGCAGATTTAGCAGCCATAATAGCGAGTGCACTTGTGTACCTAGGATCTTCATGATTAATTCTACTGTCTAAATCCCTTCGTATGTCCCATAGCCCAATCGCGGACAAGAATTCCGGTGACTCATTATTAGGTAGCACCATTTTTCCTGCATTAGAAAATATTTTGTTTTGTTTACTTTCTAAAATTGGAATAAGAAACTCTGCCCATTCAAATAGTTGGTCACTTACTTTCTTTATCATATAGTCGTTATCTTTTTTGGGTAAAAGGTGAAAAGACCCGGTAAATATATTCATAAAAAAAAATGTTTAAGTACAAAGCATATGGGTGAATCCTATATCTCCGCCCGTTACATAAGCGGAAAAGCTTACATAACAAGATACTTCATATTCTCTAAACAAGAAAATAAACTAGCAGTGGATGAAAATGATAAGCAATAGGAGTGAGCATCAGTCCAGGACCTGACCAGACAGGACCGAGGACAGAATTAGCCAAAAAGCCAAGACCGAGAACCGGACCAAATGTGGTCGGTCCGGTCTCGGTCGGTCAGGTCCAAAAAGGCCAAATAATCGGTTTGTGGTTCGGACCTGACCGGACCGAAGACCGAATTAGCCAAAATGCCAAGATCGAAGACCGGACCGAACATGGTCTGTCCGGTCCGGTCTCAGTCGGTCGGTCCGGTACGTTCAGGTCGTTTGCTTAGCCCTAATAAGCAATAACATATATGCCATGACCCAAAGATTAAAATCAAACTTCCTCGATGTATTTGAATTATTAAGAAATTAAAAGAAATATCCGTATAAGGGGTATAAATTATTATTTTTTTTTACAAAAAGGAAGTTTTCGAAAAATTTTAAAAAAGTTTCACAAGATCAGGTATGTTGGTGCATGAAAAATTTGTCAAAAAGTTTTTCTAAAAGTAGATATTTTTTGTGCATCAAAGTTTGTTTTTGCAGACAACTTCTTTTGACTTTTTACATCAAAATTTTATTGCGCATCGCACTATAACAAGTTGAAAAATTTTGTGTATCACAATTTCGAATTTTTTATTTTATTTTATTTGCATTAAAAAAATGTATTGAAACTCAAAATTAGAAAACTTCCTTCACCACTTTTCTATGCATCAACATACATGATTTTTTTGAGAACTTTTTATAAAATCCTTTGTGTATATATATATATATATATATATATATATATATATATATATATATATATATATATATATATATATATATATATATATATATATATATATATATATATATATATATATATATATATATATAGTGTATCTTTATTTTCAGAACCCTGTTAAGTGCGGGAACTGCGAGAACTCCAATTTTGCATTAGAAAACATAAGCTCAGATCGACGATCCCTCCAATGGAACTCTTCCTTGATATGTTGAGAACCTCCAGTAAAAATTTTAGCCCGATCCAACGGTTAACGAAGGATTTATCGCTGTTACAAAACTGACATGCAGAAAGTTGCGAAAATTTAACCAGTTACGAATTTTTCTTGTTTTCTTCCATCTTCGACAAACAAAACCTTGTGAATCCCTAGATCGAGAGCCCCCTGTCTCTGATACCACATGTTAGAACTTATGCACGCGCCATCATATAAGTTCTAGGATCGTTTTGGACTCCTGGTTATTTAGACCATGATCTAGGATAAACATTAAGCATGAATAACAATGATAAACATATATAGAATGCAGCAGAATAATCAAAACATCATTGTTATTATTAATAAGGCTTCGCCATAATCTCTACTCTACAATACAAATCCTAGGCGTCCATTGTAGGAACTTGACGCCTAGACACACACATACTTTCCCTGTAATATTACATTGTGGAAGACATATTAAAACCAATTCCCTGTATTCTCTTTATATAATAGAGAATTAGGGTTACAAAATACTACAAAGGACTATATTGAAATAACTTCTTTGTAAAGCAAGTCCCTTGTCTTTTGCATTCTTCACTTTTTCATCATAAGTCCTTCATCTTTCATATTTTGTCAATATCAACTCAAATATAATTCCTAACAGTTTGTTTAACCTTTAGAGCTTTGGCTTATTTTGAAATCTATAATTATATCATAAGCTTTGAAAGTAAATGAAAGAAAACAATTTTTTGAAATAAATGTAAGTAGAAATCAAATAAGTCAGTTAACCAAAAGATAAGCTTAAGGGAGTGTTTAAGTTTATAAATATTAAAAAGCTTGCAAGCTCAAAACTTTAGGCTTATGAACTTTAACTAGCATGGTTCCGCCCATTTTGAGCCATGGTCGTCTTAGTCATTTTTTTTAGTTGGTTATTTTTGTCAATCTACTACAATTTATCAATATTATACAATAATGTCTCTTGATTAAATTTAGTTCAACACTATATTTGGTATGACAATAGTACCAAAGACATCACCATTAAACTTTATATAGTGTAAAAGTTCATTTTTACTAATATGTATCTTTTTGCGGGTCTAAAGTCTAACAAGAGTTTTTTTTTTTTTTTTTTTTTTTTTTTTTTTTTTTTTTTTTTTTTTTTTTTTTTTTTTTTNGAAAACTTGGGTTTAGATTTGTAGTAAAAGACGGCACTTTGAAAGTGTCGCTAAAGTGTCGCGTAAACCCAAAAATCATCAAAAATCGATCATACACACCCATAGCAGCTTTCATTCGTGAATATTAGACACCAAAAACATATATCCAACTTCCATGATGAATCTAATTCAAGTAACCACGAATTTATGAAGTTGAATATCAAGAAAACCCTAAAAATTCGAAATTATATACCTCTTTCTGCAGCAGTTTTCAAGAATTTTTATCTTTTTACTGAGAGCTCAGATCGACGATCCCTCTGGTAGAACTCTTCCTTGATATGTTGAGAACCTCCATTAAAAATTTCAACCCGATCCAACGGTTAACGAAGGATTTATCGCTGTTACAAAACTGACCTGCAGAAAGTTGCGAAAATTTAACCAGTTACGAATTTTTCTTGTTTTCTTCCATCTTCGACAAACAAAACCTTGTGAATCCCTAGATCGAGAGCCCCTTGGCTCTGATACCACATGTTAGAACTTATGCACGTCATCTTCTATAAGTTCTTAGGACCGTTTTGGACTCCATGTTGTTTAGACATTGATCTAGGATTAACAATAAGCACAATGATAATAATAAGCACAGCGGAATAACATAAAGAATATTATTATTATCATTAAGTGTAGGACCTTGGATACAACCTAAATCATGACCTTCTTCATCAAATCTTAGAGAGAGAAAGAGAGATGTAGAGAGAGAGAGTTGGGAGGATCAAGTGTGTGAAATATTACTATGTGTTTATTCCAAATGATCAACCACCTCAAAAATGAGGTTTACAAATCTTAATAAAGAGCTAGGCATGTTAGCTTTCATGCCTTTACAAGTTTAGTCCTTGTAGTTCTATCTTTCTAATAAGCATGAACAAACAACTTTGAAATACTTTCTTACGCAACCTATTACACGATTCAGGAATATAATGACCGACACTTCATAATATAAAAATACGATGCTAACAATCTCCCCCTAAGTGTTGGTCATTGAAGGTTGCGTGACGTCTTCGTCTTTATCTTTAAACTTCAACATTATTGCTCTTGACGTCTTTAGAAAACATTAGCTAAGTCATTGTTCAATGTTCATTATTCTTTGTTCCTTCATGCTTTGTGATCTTTGTATGATGACTTTCTTTGTTCTTTGTTGTTGTGGTTATTCATCTGCATTTTGTCACTACTTCGTCTTTGTAGGTTGATCGCCTTTCCAACATGCTCATACATCTTTAGTCTTTATCATACATTCATTTGTTGTTGCCGTTCTTTCACTTTGGACTTGTGTCGCTTTCACCTTTGTAGATTCTCTCCTCTCCTTGCGATTTAAAGATATATTCTTCTGGTTTCTGACTCTTGACAGTTCCTCTTTAGATTCTAGTAGAGATACTAATTTCCTTTGACTTTGGGATGCTACTGCTCAATATGATGCATGTGAGTATAAACTAGTGTGCGGTGGTTTGGTACCGTGCGTATTTAATAAAAGCCGTTTTTGGACATATATTTAAAAGTCAGGAGCCTGTACTATTTACAGTTCGTAAATATTAGAGCGATTGTTCAACAGGCATGGTCAATTCTGTGAACGACTTTCCCCAATCCTAATTACCAACTGTCCGTTTCCCTAAATACTGGTAATTAAACTCTCTAATCGAATGAAATGCATGTAATTTTAACACACTAAGAACTATAAGCACAGAAAGTGAAAATTGACTTTACTCTAAACAGATTAAGGTGATGATACCCGCTTGGAGATAGAAACCCCATAAATAAATAACAGTATTCT